>JAVTVY010014305.1:0-59937 GCA_036873755.1 Hanleya hanleyi
CGTCAAAGTACTTTTCTCTTCTAGTACGAACCTACCAAGGAAAATACCACTGACATGTTGTGTTATGACTGTGGTACTTTATTTTGCCAGGCAAGCGTTGTCTCAGTCAGCTTTCCTTGCAGCCATGCAGAAGAAACCGACGAAGTCTGAACACGTGATATGTCCCTGTTTGTCGTCTGCTACATCATATTGTTTCCAAGTATGGACGGTGAACCCAGCCGATTCCCATGAAGTTTTAATATCCACGGGACTCAACTTGAGACAGTAAAAATCCACACTGCCGACTTTGTAAAAGGTTTCACCTAGAACACCTGTTAAAACTACCCAGCCGCCTCGCTTAACTAGACTGGAGATATTTGCTACTAAGGTCTTGTATTCTGGTAGATCTTTTGCCACTACTTCTAAGCACAGACTTGAGCAGACGACGTCAAATGGCGGGAAAAGTGATGGGTGAAGTAGTTTGCTTTACAGTACATCGCAAGCTAGAATACCTTTAACTTTCTCACGGAATTCACTTTGCTTGAAGTGCCACCTGACAAAGGAAGAGCGAAAGAAAATTTAGTCGTCGAACGCGAACAAACTTAAAATGGTGTTTTGTTTTTAAAACAACTGATTGACCAAAAGCTCCCTCATGCCCATATATAACGTCACACGTCTACTCAAACTAGACTGTATTTGGTATTACAGCTTGTCTATGATATGCCATTTAGGAACGGAAATACCAAAAATAGAACAATAACGATTGTAATAACTTATAGGCAGAACGTTTTCTCGTAATAATGCCTTTGAGAACTATTCCTCATCGCCATACATGGTTTATGAGTTAACGGAAATGACGTTTCCTTCATGAATAATTGGTACCCCTTTTCTCTATCAATTTCTGCCAAAGGACATGATAACTAATGTTGCTTCTTGGCTTACTCTAACTCATCTTTGTCCGCTATGTATTTGAAAAAGGGAGAGAAATCGTGAGCATCTTCCTGTCCTGATATCCATTTCCAGAGAGACTGTCTATTGGCCTCCACAAAGTCGCTCAGGAAGATACTAGATACATGTTTGGACGAACTGATGATATACCGGATATTCGGCCCAGATCCCAAGTCCAGGAGAGAGGCCATCTGGGGAAGTGTGTGGCCTACTGAAAGTAAAAATAATATATAGCATGGAGCGCAGATCAAGTACCGGTATAGCACTACGAAGCTTTTAAAGTGACTAGTAGTTCCGCTCCTTTTATTAATATAGGGAGATCGCGTGCTCTTTCTATACTACTCATCGCGCACTACTCATCGCGCATGCGCAGTCGACCCATTCTACTGTAGGTAATGAAAACCCCTAGGTTTCTCGCCCCACCCTATCCCGCGCCACGCCTATGCGACCCGCTGTGCAGTGAGTAAAGCGGAGGAGGAGTAGGGCACGCCACGGATTATACTAGGGAGATATCATGCAGTGCCGTTCGGATGGGTACACATACATGATAGTAAAGATTCTGATCGCAGACCTGACGGTAAAGGTTCTGACTGCAGACCTAACCGTAGAGATTCAGATTGCAGACATAATGAGCTAGATATTCAGATTGCAGACATAAAGGTAGAGATTCATATGCCAGACCTAATGAGGTAGATATTCTGACTGCAAACCTAATGGTAGAGATTCTGACTGCGGACATAACGGTAAAGATTCTGAGTGCAGACATAACGGTAGAGATTCAGATTGCAGACCCAATGAGGCAGATATTCTGATTGCAGACCTAATGGCACAGATTCTGATTGCAGACATAGAGGTGGATATTCTAGCTTCTGTACTAGCTGGGCTGATCAGTGTAGAAGATAATAGGAGCCGTGGACACTCTCGTGTTCTGGTACATGTAGGCACAGTCGTGATATGACTGAATTTTTTTTGAAAACGACGTTAAATTCTACTCACTTACTCAGAGCTAACTAGAGAGCTGCGTTACATACGTTATATCTATATCACGACTGTGCTTCAAAGGTAAAATCTAGCGTTGTAGGCTCAGTTCGCTTGGATCTAATTGCACAGTAGGTAGACATCCCGTACTCTGTTACATCATAATTCGTTTTCTCTTTTTTTTTTAGCTTATACCAATAATACCATCCTATTTGGCATTGTAAGTCCTCAATTAAGGTAAGAAAATTTGACAAAAACAGATTGATTGATCCCCACATTTTCTCGTCATTTCATCTTGGCGCCGACCTGGCAACACGGTACAATGTATTTAATTCAAATCGCTCTTACCAATTTTCGGGAAATTGTGCTGAAATTGACCATTTTTCTACTTTTTAAGGGAGTTTCTAGGAAATATTGAGTTTGAAGGGTAATGCTGGATTTTCAATTTTCAACTCAGAACATCATGAACGAACAACAAGAAGAATTCTGTAATGATTGGCGATATGGTACACTTCTCGAATGTCTGCGTGTCTTGATGGACTGTTTATAATTGCCAACACATTAGGATCTATATTACTCTTCGGTAACTTTCTTGTTTTGCGATCTTCTCGCATCAGAGGTCGTAGAGAAGGGTAATTCCTACGGTTCCAGTGGTATAAGAATCTTCCCACAATAGAATCATCTGCCTGTAACTTATTTCACCAGGTATGACTGATGCTATCTGTGCTGATGGTAATGGATCTTGGCGTAACGGTCTTGCTGCTAAGGGCTCTAGACGGATGATCTCAATGTCGGTTTGTACTTGAACCTTCAACTCAACTGGAAAAAGGTCCAGTTCACAGGAATCACCAGAGGTTCCGCGTCTATTGTTTTAAGACGTGCACTTCTTCTCCATGATCCACTTTTCTACTAAGTGTGTTCGCAGTTATGTTCTTTTTGCCGAATCTATGACGGATGGTAAATTTGAACCGTGAGAGTTCCCCAACTCTTCGTGTCTCTGTGGCGCCATGTCCCGAAACTTTTTCGCAGCTGCCCACTTAAAGGCAACCAGTTCTGGTTTGAAACTAGTGTAGTTCTCCATGATTCTCTCAATGGGTCTCAAAGATCGGCTAGCGTAGCTCAATACAACCTTGCCTGATTCTTGTTTCTGTGACAATACGGCTACTGGACCATTGCGGGTAGCGCCAACTTAGATGGTATTAGGTCTCGTAAAATCAGGATGTCCCAGAATCGACGCCTTGGTAAGTCTGTGCTTCAGCTCCTGAAAGGCCTCATTACAAGAACTATCCCAAGCCTTCATAACACATCCTGTATTAACTTTCTTCTTGCCTTTCTTCGCATGTTGGATACTGTGCAGTAGAGCATGGAGAGGGGCTGCTATCTTTGCGAATTTAGGGACGAACTTGCGATAGTATCCCGCCATTCCCAAGAAACCTCTTAACTGTGTTTCCTTCATTGGAATTGGCAAATCCGTAACCGCGGAGATCTTTTCGGTGCGGCTGAAAGTCTTTGAATGTTTTCCAATGACTTCATTCAATTTTGATTGTTGGTACAGTTGGCCACTCATATCCATGTACTTCACCAGGCTGTTTATCAGTTCGGCTTTTGTCTCGGACTGCTCGGTATGATTCAGCAGTAGTTTCATCACTACTGACATCCACTACGTCAATAGTTGGCTCGACTTCAGCATAACGCAGGATGCCAATAGGATTCTTATGTCTAATTAAATGTCACTATCACTGAAGTTAGCAACTTGAAAAGGAACTTTCCCCGAACATCCACTTCTTAGCTGAAATATTGCTGAACGCGACGTTAAACCTTAATTCTCTCTCTCCCTCCCTGAATCCATCCATCAACCACCTGAAATGAACGTGTAGAAATTCCTTCCTGTTACCCTAACCTCCATGATAGTTTGACTGGAGGCTGAGATTTACTCATAAAATGCTAAACAATTGTGCACGTCTGACTAAGGTTACTGGGGTTTTTGTCTGCATTTACTTTGACGCCCCACTGACGCAAGACATTCGATCCAAGCTCTTCATAAACGAGCATTTTTCTTTCGCTCATGGTATAATCTGTAATGCTTTTGACCACTAAGACGCAATGTTTTTCGCTTTTTGTCCGAAAACCTGTATATCTAAGGTTAAGCCCCAGTCACACTGTCAAGAATTGGGTGGAGAATGCCGGATTCGTGTCAATTCGCCTGTAGAGGGCCTCTTTGAAACTGTCCTACGAATCCCTTACGCATGCCGTAGGTTCCTTGTACGACAGCCATAAGCATTTAACAAGAATCATCAAGAATGAGTACGCATGCAGTACGATTCAATGAAGAACGCCCTACGCATCAACACGGCAGCCCGTGAACCCACTACGAATACTCGATAATCTGCTACGAATAAGCACGTATGCAGTACGATGTGAGTACGAATGCAGTACGAACCTGTTACACTGTGACACGACACCCCAGGAGGCCACGCGAACCTATATATATGATCCGTCTTCTATGAAATGTACAACACACGATGGTCTTCGCTAGAGATCGTGGAGCAATCCTATGAAATAGTATTCGCGAGGAAGCGTAGCCTATTCTTCATGAAACCACAGGCCCGCAAAACAAGAGATTGGGGGGGAGGGGGTATTAGGGCGAAGTGTCGAAATATGGGGTCTCTATATATAACCCCATGCTGTATATAAATAAACATAAAGGTGTGAAACGGACTTTGGGTGAATCGAGAAATAAACGGTTTACCGCCAAACAAAATACATCAGCATATTCTACAAGTATCACTTTATATATTCCCGTCGTCAAATTAGTAAATTTGTGCAATTTTTTACCTTTGCGGGGCGATTCAAAATCCAACGTAACTGTCCGTCCATCTAGGAACAGTTAGATTATGGCGGGCTTCGTTCTCAATTCTGATTGGTCAGTCGCGACAGCTGATCAGTGCGTCACCTCTCTTGCCGAAGGCGTGTCGCTAAATTTCATAATATAACATTACATCATGTTCTTTTTCGGTTTTTACGGATATGGTTGGAAGTATCAGTTACTACATATATTCATGCTCTTAGTTATAGGAATGTGTAAAAGCAATATTATCAATTTGGTAATAATGCTAAAACGTATAAATCTAAATCATAATAAATGAGGAAATTTACAGAAGACTGGAGATGTTGATCACGTGACTAGTACGGAGATACACAGCGTCAACTCGCCCCCAGGTGACTAACATCTCTGAGCGGTATTAGGTATCACCCCTACATGTACATGGAATTTACTACTGCTACAACTAGATTAATATACTATACAACACAAATACATTTAATAACAGGGTTAATTTGGCACATTGTAGGTTTTCTCAGTCAGTATATATACGAAAACTGTGGAATTATGAAGTTCTCTATATTCTTTATGAATGGTCTGACTGGTAAGACGAGGAATCTGACTTGATCTTTGTACGGTGGTGTAATACCGCACAAATATTCCAACGATTCCACGAATTTCCTTTGATCGTTTAATTGTATTCACTACACAAGTTACCCCTGGTGTATTTTCAATACCGCATATGGTGTATTTGAAATACACCACAGTTCACCTCCTGTTCTCGGATTAGGTGGAAAGAGGCGGATGATCATTGGATAAAACAGTTACATGGTGGACATACGACAATGTATATCAAATATTGGCGCGATATTGCCCCCTCGAGCACAATATATTGTCAATATTTGTCATACATTGTCTCTTTTCATCATTTGACTATTACATACTATTACATACTATATCATGGGTTGTCCTACACTGTAACCGAATCCAGGACGTTCTATTTTCAACAACGCCCAGACAATGCATGTAATCATATACATGTAGCATGAACATCTGGTCGAATCAACCTAAGTACCACCGACAGTTTATATGTCATAAACAGTGACTTTGGGGGCACTATCTGATGCTATTGGGGAAAACATTAGGGAATATACTCATTCAGATCTATGGTTTAAATTATGTATAAATTTATAAACACTGGAATGTGTTCCGACGTAACAATGGACTGCAGACAATGGCTGACCACGGAGACAATCGGGGCAATAGGAAAACGTGCAAACATTGGCAAGTTTGTATTTGTTGATAATGTGGCGGATGAAGTTATAAAGTATATCTAGAATATAATAGAATCTAGGTTATAAAAATATATTATGGATCAGATATTTATATGGGTTTACCATCCCACCAACTGCCGGACATTACCGACAGAGTAGTAGTTTGATAACACGATCTGTTAACGTACACTCCTTACATATGTGATACTTCCATTCAATACAACAAATTTCGTTATGCAATAAGGACGATGGTTTATACTCACGATGAACAATATTTGTAGATCACACTGCAGTAGCCGTGAGACTGACATACAGTTTATAAAATCATTTGATATCTCGTCTGCAATGAAACAATGTGAGAAATCTCATGCTACTGTACAACAGACACTTCAAGTGACGAAAACGTCATACTATAAATATAATTCGTTGTTCAATTTTCATGTGAGAATACATACGTATTGTGTATGACATACTTGATATATGATAGAGATAACTAAATACAGAACATTAATACTATCTAGCAAGTTTTAAACTTATCTGGCATGGGACATTATCAGATTCCGCCCCTCTCCGGTGAACTTTTCTGTGTTTCTCTTGAACGAATATAAAATGGGAGATGAAACTTCTTGACTGCATCGTTGACCATGTTGGGGGTACTTCTAAGCATATTTGTGTTATCTTCCGAGCAGGGCAAGTTCGGAAAATTCAAAACAGCATCAATGAAGGTTGCGTTTTCAATGTCTGTCATGCATTCATCCACCAAAAAATGTCCAATATTATTTTATTCCACCTCAAATATTTATTTCGTAATATGCAGAGCAGTTGATGTGGACGAAAAAAGCAGAAATAATAATAAAAAAAATAAATATATATATACTTTTTTAAAGGTCTTTTTCTAATATCACGTAAATGTGAGCAGCCATTGTAAAATTGTTTATCTTTTCAGGTCGAGTTTGACACAAAGATGTAGTGTGTACATTTTCAGCTTTCTAGGGTTGGACCCCCCCTCCCCCCCTCCCAAAAAAAATCAGGATAATGCTGCGGAATCAGAAATTCTGCTGCTATTTTAATACTGACCTCTCACTCATCAAAATGTGTTGGAGCAAGGACAGAGTATGGGTTGGAGCTAAAATTTTCCAGAACTTATAACCCCATATAAAGTTTGTGTGAAAAAATGATGCTTTTGTCCGGCCTGTCACGATTATTTGCCTATCTCGTCCCACTATCGGGACTGTAGATGACTGATCCTTGAATTTGCAACATACCTGAGTCTAATATCTCGTGTAGTCTATCCAGAATAAACATGGTACCTTTACCGACCTCAGTGCTCGTCTCCACAGAGCTAGCATAGGCTTGTAAATAAGATTTAGAGTCGAAGAATGTGTGATAATCTTCTCCGTGTTTGAATCCCAACATGTTGAACCGTAACTTTCTTCTGGATCTATAGCTACGACCAGGCGAGATATATGTACTTTAGCACCGGCTGGAGATAACGATAAGATTAGATTATTTTTATTTAGCTCAGACTCTGTTGTTAGCAGCGTATGGAGCACAATAATGCATCACAGTACATGCATAGATATATAATACAAAGAAACTAATACAATACTAGTATTATTAATACTATTTCAAGTATTACCATACATGGATACTCATCAAATCAGAGATAAACAGCAACTTATTTAGACTACTCGTACCTTTGCGCCAATCTCAGTAAACTCAGATATAATATCAGGGAAAATTCCCCTGATTTACCATCTCGGTTTACCTAGATTGACCTTTGCGCATTCAGTACACACAGAAATGGCAAACTACACACGTACAGTCACCAAAAATATCAAATTTACTGGAAAGATATTTCCTCTCACATATAATAGTTTACAATTCAAAGATTTTCAGCTGTACAAAGCAAAATAAACCCTAATATCTTGATACTACGAAATTTCAGATCTACATAGTGGAATATGATCTAGCAAGGTCTGCTTATAAATAGCTCAATGCGATCTGTATTTTTCTCTCAATAGACCAAATTCTTGTGTATACACGAGATGGCTCGTGTCTGCCGCTTTATATTTCGCCATTGTAATATCTGCTTCTGGTCTGGCTAACTGCCATGGTGAAACTTGTAAGAGCTTGTTAGGTAAAATTTGACTAAGCTTCATTACCAGGGTTGAAAACACAGTTATATGCAGGATTTGAGCGATTAGATCGCAGTTTTGTGATATATTGCAGTGCTAATTTAATTCTTCGAAGTTTTAGAGGAAATTCATCTGTTACGACATATAAGCTTTCTTTAGATGATGTTCTGAACGCTCCAAGGCAAAATCTTAGTCGTTGATGGGAAATAGGATATAGATTTCCAAAGCTTGATTTGCTTGCACCGTTGTAAACAACAGAGCCATAATCAGGCTTAGCTTAGAAGTGATCGATATAAATAGAGAAGCATCTGACGATCTCCTTCCCACTTATAGCTGGCAACTGCTTTCAACAAATCAAGAGCTTTTGTGCACTTAGCTTTCAAGCAATTTATAGTCGGTAAGTAGGTTAATCGGTGATCAAACAATATTCCTAGTAATTTGGCTTCTTTTACTACCTTGATTTCAGTTTCACTTAATGTAAGTACTGGATCTTTGTGCTGGAAATACTTTCTATTAAGTGTATTTGTCTTAGCTCTGGAGAACTTGAAACCATTTTCTAGATACCATTTTTGAATTCTATTTAGATAAAGTGGTAATGTTTTCTCAATGTTATGTATAATTTTCCAATACACGATATATTGAAACCATCTACAAACAGTGAACCCTAAATTGATTTATTCAAAATTTCAGTTAAGCTGTTGATCTTGATACTAAACAATGTTGCAATGTCTAACAAAATTCTACCTTGTGGGACACCTTGATCTTGATCGAAATGAGCAGACATGGTTGTACCCAACCGAACTTGAAATTGTCTATCATTCTGAAAGCTGGACATAAAAATGGGTAAATGAGTTTTTAATCACATATTATTGAGATCTTTTTTTAAAATCCTGTATTTCCAAGTTGTAAAAAAAAAAGAAAAAACAAAACAAATAGAAACTACATGTTCATTCTTTGTGAATGCATTCTTGATATAGGAATCTAATCTTACTAAATGGTCAATAGTACTTCTATTTTTATGGAAACCAGCTTGAATATCAATAAGGCTTAGCAGCATTTAGCCCTAATTTTTTTCTCGGTGGCCTCTCAAACAGTTTGTTTGCCGTAGCACCAGAGAAATCGAAAAAAAGCTTCACAGCAAAACTCCCACAAGGGCGCTCCGGAAAAAGATCATTCGAAAAAAAAAGTTGTAAACAGTTAGCCCCTAAAGGGAGCCTCTCAACACATAGGTAGTAAAATTTTACAAATATTCCCCAAAGAAAGCCTCACATCTTGAGCGAACGCCAAGTAACAATTCAAAAAAACTCGCACCCGGCGAACTGTCGATTTGGAACATACACAGAGAACTGAGAAATAGGCCACCTAGACGGAGCCAACCCAGCCGGGCTGGTCAAAAAACAACAACAACTGCCTCAAACAGCGAACATCTGACGAATCAACTCAAAATTTCACCATGCACAGATGCCAAAAACGTTCACGAAATATATTACACAAGAAATCTGGAATAGCACCAGCTTTAACCCCCAGAAATACTCAACATTTCAGAGACAAAATTGCATCCAGAAACTAGTAAAACTGGGGAGAAAAATGAAAGTAATGGTTTTGAAAACGCCGAAAATTATTAGGAAAGAAGGTAACGGTGGGAAATATTAATATAAGTAGTAGAGAAAGGGTGTTTAACCGCTTCAAGGCATGCGCAGTGAAGATTTCCGGTTTGTGTGCACTTCTGGTTGCCTTGCAACGGTCAAATGACTTCCGGGTCATCATGTAAGCAAGTTTGAACATATCGGCGCAAGTCAGAGCTTGTAATAGTAAAACCAAATGGCGATCTTGAAGGTACACGTAAGCGGGCTCAGGCATGGGACGTCCTGGTAACAAGTCTAAACCGGCATGGCGGTGGCTGAGTTGGAGAGATATACCGGACTCGATAGTGATAACATAATACAGAGTCATGGGGATATGTCAGGACAGGTCTGTCGTATGCCTTACGCAGCAAGGGAGGCGGGACGGGGGGGTAGTAGACCGGCGTCAGACAAGGTCTAGGAAAGGATGTCTCCTAGAGCCGTTCCGGAAAAACATATGGTCCACCTGGCGCTGCTGTATAGGGGTATATATTTAGTCATGCAACCAGTGCGTAGCCTATTGCTGACGACCTCATCGATAACGTCATTTCTCTCTACTCCAGGATCCACATGCATCTCGCAAGGCACCCTATGGGTTACTGTATTGGAGTATATAGGTAGGCATATCCCCATCGCGCATCCGTTTTCTCTCATCACTCCTGAACTGCGTATGTGCGTATCACCGGTCAACGCAGACAGCAGCCCAGTCTAATTATACACCCCTAGAACTTCACTACAACACCATGCACGCTACATTCAGACCACATATTACCCATACATCACCCATATTCATCTAAACATGCGGTTTTCTCTACTAGTGATGGCGTCACATACATCTTCAATGTCCACATGCCACTCGTCGCCCCAGTGAGACAGTGCATCTATGTGTATCTATGTTTGATCCTGGGGGTCAAATATTTGACCCGAAGATACATATAATTATGCTGAAGAAATTGACCGGCCCTGCGTCTTGCTGACACAGTAAAAGATAGAGTTCTTACACGACAAGAAAGAGTCTGAAACTTCATTTTTTAGGGTGTCCAGGTTTCTGTGTTTTTAATGTTCGTGTATAGTTTCAGGTCTGATATGTTCAAGTTACATTTGTATTTATCAAATTTTATGCGTGTATTTGTTAATTTTCCAGTGGCACTACATTCCTGCTCAAAATATGTCGTCTGCTAAACCACAAATTTTGAAAGGCGCGTGTTGAGTGATTTTGTGGGTCTAACTCATTCTCATTAGAAAGCGTGTTCGGGCAGTAATTTAGTTTTAAATAATACCAGTATAAGTGTAACTCATTTTAGAAAACAAATTATCTTTTTATGGTAAGTTTCTAAAATCCAGTGGTGGTCAAATCATTCGCGTACGGTACAAATTTTGCAGTATTCAGAAACGTTTTCTTTCCATTTTGCATCTGAAATATTCATGGAATGTTGCAAGCATTTCCCTTTTGCAAGCATCTACGCAAAGAGCTCTACATATTTCATGCACCCAAAGTTTTTTTTGTGCAAGAAAGGTGACAGGGGAGATAGCCAAATAGAACTGTAATAGGCTGGGAAATGCATTGCAAGTTTAAATCTACAGTTTAAATCTCCACAAGCATTTCTACTCGTGAATTACCATTTACCAATTACTCAGTTGGCTTTAATTATGCTTCAGTTATAACTTGTGGAATTTCCACACCCTGTAAACACCTAAAAAACACGTGTAAATGATAGTTTGGTATCCATTTTTGGTTCTATTTTTTTATTATAAGAGTAATCAGTGGACCTTATAGATCTATGTTTTTAGTATACAGAGGTTTTATTTCTGAATGATACACTGAATATAAAGCCAATGTTTACTTGCTATATCATCTGAATAAATGTATGAAACAATTAAAAGATTTGTAAGATGTACATGAAATGAATCTATCTAAGTTGATAACGAAAGTAAATTACCAAGATACAAAAACAACAAAATGTGTCCTTGCCCACAGCATTCTATCTGGGATCTGCACAAAAGCCTCAGAGAGTAAAAAAAAAAAAAAAAAAAAAAAAAGTGACAAAAGCCCCAGTAGGCAGAATTACAAGCATCTGGTCCGTCATTCATAATTATGCCGTCGTCCATTAGAGAATATCCGCGTCCATAATCCAAAGATCTATTCCATATAACAGTATTAGCACCAAATTCAAAAAGACAATCATAGTACACATAAACATAGGTTTGTTTCCTGCAAGAGAGAAGCGGTCAACAGTTTTCAATGATGCCGGCAAGACATCATGATGTTCCAAAAATATCAAATCCGTATTCTTAATCCATAATTTTCGTTGTAAAGTCGTCATCCGACATTGAGTTTCATGTCCTGGCTATAAGATCACAACTCTACAGATTTTTTCCACAGTTACGTGGATACCTTGTCAATTTTTTGTATACCCTCCCTCCCCCACGTAGTAGAGTGGATCATCCGGCTGTGTTTGTGTCTGTCCATCTGGCCGTCCGAAATTATTTCCGGGCAATAACTTTAGAACTGCTCTTCTCAAATTTGGTATGCAATATACCATGCCATGAGGTGTCGCTTGGGATTGCGTTTCATCCACTTGCGACTACAGGTAGGGCCACGTGACGGTAAAATCTGATATTCGTTTCCGGGCTATAACTTGAGAACCACTTCTCGGATTCTTCTCAATTTTGGTAAGCATATAACATGCGATGAGATATTGCTTGGGATTGCGATTCGTCCACCTTGTGGCAAAATCAAAAATTCATTTCCAGGCGATAATTTGAGAACCGTTCATCAGATACTTCTCAAATTTGATATGTATATACCAAGAGCTGTTGCTTGGGATTGCGATTCACTCAGTTGCGCTGACAGGTGATGCCACCTAGTGGCAAAATCCAAAATTTGCTTCCGGTCATTAACTTGAGAACCGTTCAATGCTTTCTTCTTTATTATGAATGTATGTATCCACGTGCAGCTACAGGTAGTGTCACCTGGTGGCAAAATCTTATCTGTTTCGTTTCCGGACAATAACTTGAGAACGACTTATCGGACTGTTCTCAAATTTGGTATGAATATAACATGTCATAAGATATCGCTTGGGATTGCGTTTCGCTCACTTGCGCTAACAGGTGACGCCACCTGGTGATGGCAAAAATCCAAAATTCATTTCCAGGCAATAACTTGAGAACCACTCATCGGATTCTTATCAAATGTGATATGTATATACCATGTCATGAGCTTGGGATTGCGTTTCGCCTACTTGTGCTTACAGGTGGCACCAGGTACTTCCGGGAATATCCAGAGGGTTGTTTTCGTTGTATTTACACATAATTCTTTCTCAAAGCTTCGGCAAAGATATGTACTTGAACATGAGTCAAAAAATTGTTTTATGCAAATTGTGTTAAACTACTGCATCGGTTTGCCAGAAAAGATGGCTATATTTGGTCTGGACAAAAGAAAAAAAAGGCAAAAGAGCCTCCCTCCCACATTTTTGTTCTTCAAACAGTGCCTGCGAAGCCAATGGTTCAATCAGTTGTTCATAAAAAAGCGCATACAAATGCCTTAACTCTATACTATGCCTCCAAACTCCTACACCCATGAAAACATCTTGATCTGGGCTGTTAAGGGGTTGAGGGATTGTAGCACCTCCGGTGCCTCATGTTCAAAAAATAGTTGCCCAATGCTATGAATAATCAATATTATAACTTG
This sequence comes from Hanleya hanleyi, assembly GCA_036873755.1. Classification (NCBI taxonomy): domain Eukaryota; kingdom Metazoa; phylum Mollusca; class Polyplacophora; order Lepidopleurida; family Hanleyidae; genus Hanleya; species Hanleya hanleyi. The sequence continues at coordinate 13,452 of JAVTVY010014305.1, forward strand.
GAAAACTCTGTGAATATTCCATTATAGCTGAGTTCTGTTAATATTCCGGCATATATTTATGCTCACATTTGGAAAAAAATGACATCACAAAATTCCAATTCCATTGATTAATTCCCGGAATATCAGATTTAGACTTCAACTCCAATAATGTTGTAGTACTGTTGTATTTTTCTAGCTTGATCAAATTTTTTCTATAATACCTTGTTGGTGGAGGGAAAGACTACTTATCGGGCTGGTAAAATGAAGTGCTGTAATTTAGTTCGATTGAAGTCAGCCCTGATGTGAGCAATTCAGCGCAGTTATTAGTTCCAGTCCTATCAAATCAGACTATTTGATGGAATTTCTGTATGCAAGGCCTGTTAGACATAGATACATATAATAGCCTATAGGCTCTAGTTTCTTAAGAAGATCGATATTGCAAACGGCCTAAAATTTCATTCGGAAGAAATTAAATCGGCGATAGTTCAATTAGACATTAGTGTTTTCTATTTTGTGATGGAGAGAATTCGAAGCCCACCAAGAGTTCATTTCAATCCATCGCTTTCTGGAGGCGTGTCGTCGTTCTATGAATGCGATTGCGCCAATCTCGGATCTCACGGAACGAATCGGATGTGACCATTTGGGAAACGCTCAGACAACAAATACATTCAGACAACATCTGTTACTGTATGGCTTCTTACAGAAGTGTCTACGACCATGCGTTCGGATGATGCCCACCACATTATTCGACCAGATTTCACGGATTACAAGACAATTACTAACGAGGACTATCTCGTGTTGGTGATTGTCGATCATTAGTTCATTCAAGGGATTTGTACAGAAGCATCTCCTCATATAGGATAATGTTATCAGATATTGTTTGGGGGAGACACAAGCGTAGAGTAGTCCTTTTGCACAAAGAAATCTCGACAAAAATATCGGCAATTTGCGTGTAGATGCGTCTTGATGAAGTGCTAAATTTCTGGACAAGTATTGCACTGGGAGACCTTGCCTTGAGTAGATATACTATTGTGAGACTTTGATGTAAGTTGACTATGTTTATATCTTGTTTGCCTGGTCTATCATAGTGACAATATGTGGGTAAGACGACGAGAGAGGTCAAACTATTATGCTTCAAAGATACCCTATGATATTCCAGGGGAGAAGTTCACATTCTGGAGCCCTCTAGACTCACAGACGTAACAATTCGTGTTGGTCAAGTATTAGTATCTGTTCAAATTAAAACTCTTTTCATAGCCGGTGAAACCAGTGACTATCATGGTGAAGTGGTGTTTTGATACTACAAACCGGTTTGTATATAGTAATTTGATTGGTTGTAGAGTACTGTTGAAACTAATTTTAATGGGGATTGTCCATAATTATGACAGGCCCAGTTGAAGTAGGTCATTCCGTACTGAAGTCAATTGTGCGTCAAGTCATTTCTATTGTAGAACCTTGTTCCCACTCTAATGAGAACAGCTCTTGTACATGGCATTACCCTCATGATCTTACTGGGAAGGTACTTTATAGGTAACTGGCCTACAAATCAACTCAACAACTCAGTACCAATTGCCTTTAAAGCTAAATTAGTATGTAACATATAATTCTTGATGCATATAATGAGCTCTTCGTTAAAAGCCTGTTCATACTTAGCGCGAACGCGACCGCGACCGCGACCTCGACCGCGATCACTGCTACTTTCCGCGCGAATCATCGCTCGTACTGAAAGCGGCGATACGCAGATGAAACTGGCTAATTTACAATTTGACCATGTCCGGCTACACATCATCAGACAGCGACGTCATATGTATGCCTTTTGACCTCGCACTCTGATTGGGTAATGCCAATCGTTCGCGCGAACTGTTCCTAAAATTCGCTCTGGAGGCAATGTCCACGGATTTCCGCGCGAACTAAAATTCGCCCGCGTTCGCGTTCGCCGTTAGTATAAACGGCTTCACTCAAATAGCAGTACATCAATCAAATGCGATCGCCGCGTTCGCGGTCGAGGTCGCGATCGCGGTCGCGTTCGCGCTCAGTATAAACAGGCCTTAATTGTTTACAAGTTACATTGTTACATAATCAACTATGGCGGTCGACACTATAAAATGAAATCATGATCCATTTCACACACAACAAAGAATACGATGTAAGTTAGTTCTAACAAAACAAAATTATCCTTTGTCATGCCTTTTCTATTTCCGAATACACCCATGCCTTCCTAGTAGCTTATTGACATAATAAAGTACCTTATCATATACCTATCTGCCAAAGGCATCTGATACAGTGCCATCTGATAATTTTCTGTATCATGCTAGTTTGATTTTGTGAATAGCCGGACTTCTTTTAAGCTCAGTGACCATGGTGACCATAATATGGCGCAGCGCCCTCTGCTGGGGAAACCCCAGAACTAACTTAGGAATGCAGCTAAAGTGTTACAACAACAACAACCACAACACAAACGTAAAAAGCAAATGAACAATATTTTTAAAAATCGAAAAAACAATTTAAAATTTCTAAAAGTATCAATTACAACATTAATAGTTTAACAGTATTTTATCGGTGCTGTTTTTGGATGTGTGTCATCTGCTTCTTGCAGCTCGTTTACCGTACTGAATTTTATGCTCTGACCTGTCACTGTTATTTTACGAACGCAAATAATCCGAATCTACGTGTCAACATTGGCCCTTGGGTGTATATCTTGTAAATAGTTCATTTCATCATATTTTAGTATTCATGTTTGTTCCGCTAAAAACTCAATTTGCTAGAAAAAAAGCTCAATTTGATCATGAATGGTCCTAAACGAAATGACTTCTATAAATCTCTGATGGTACAAGTGTCAACCCCTCGGCCACAACAGTCTACGCTTGATCACGAAAACAATGGCAGACAAGGCAGGTTTCTCGGGCCGAAAGACGAATCACAGTGCTCGTAAATCCACTGCAACTCACCTTCTACATCCCGGTGTTGCTCCAACTACCATTATACAGCTGACGGGGCATAAAAATGTCGCCAGTATAAATCGGTACGCGTTGGCTTCCAATGAAATGCAGCAGCAGATGAGCGGAATAATCGCCAACTTACCGTCTACAAGCTCATCCATTCCAGACATCTCTGACCAGTACTCCCATGAGACATATCCACCTCCAATACCGGCACATTATCACAGTCACCATCAAATGTAGCTCTGGTATAGCCTTGTTCCATACTACGTGAGAACAACGCTATGGCTGCAAACCAATCACCAGATCGAGTTGTTGGGAAAGTGCCGTACCGGCAATATTTACCGAACCAATTGTGACCAATAAAAATAATTCGATTCTATGTCCACTTACCTTTCATAAAACACCTTGTTTATCGGCGACTGTCCATTTTTAGTTTTGCAAGACGTCTAAATTCGGACGAGGGGGGTAAAACTGTCCACATCGCCGTTGTGTGTGTAGTGTTTATCGCGAGTTGTTGTGGCGCGTAATCAGCGTTCTGATCGATGTAAAGATGGCGGCGATGTGGACAGTTTTACCCCCTCGTCCGAGTTCAGATCTCTTGCCAAGCTAAAAACGGACATTCACTCGTAAACAAGGTGTTTTATGAAAGGTAAGTGGACATAGAATCGAATTATCTTATTGGTTATGGCCAATTGGTTTGGCAAATATTGCCCGTACAGTACTTTCCCAACAACTCGATCTGGTGATTGGTTTGCAGCCATAGCGTTGTTCTCACGTAGTATAGAACAAGGCTATACCAGAGCTACATCAAATGTCACTCCCTAAAAGTCAGCCTTCCATGGTTCGTGATTTGCGCGTGTTCAACCAGTCCACTCATCAAACTCTTTCAACTTCTAACTCTCAGACCACAGCTAGCGTCTTTCACGGCGCAACATGTACCTTAAATATAACGGTTCGGCAGTCTTCTGATTGAGAAAAACAGTTCTTTGGTCCTTTGTTGAAAGTAATACTGACCCTCCTCTCCCAAAAACAAGAACCGTTTTGCCTTCGAATTTGCCGGTCACGTGAACATTCTGGGATTCCCCTCGCGGAGTGAGATATGTAGAAACAGTATATGTGAAGTGACTAAAGAAAGCCAGAAAATGTATCGATATGTTTCATTCGCTCTATACTGTATATTCAGACTCAAAATATACGATTTCTGATTAAATAATTTATTTCAATGATGTTTAACAACGGCTTTGTTCCTAAATCTTTATTCTTATCTCGAACTATATTAAGCGGACTTATTTTCTTTTTCGTATCTGCGAAGCGGCCATTGAAAACATCGACGTATTTTTCCGTAAAACTATTTTACTTTTATTAAATTTAGAGGTATATGATAAATATATCATCATGATAGTGTGTGATCCGCGACGTTGTATCAACATCTCGTTGTCTGAGGTTGGACTGTGGTATCAGCCTCGCCCTGCGGGCTCGGCTGATACCACAGTCCAACCTCAGACAACTCGATGTTGATACAACGTCGCGGATCACACACTATCATGATAATCTCTATTTATTATACTCGTAACAATCAATGTTAATCAGACTGAATTTGTGACGATTAAAGGTAAATTAATTATGGAAGCGAATTCTTTACACAATGGGGGACCATTATTCCAACATAAATGTACATTGACTATTGATGCGGATATTGCATGTCGGAATAGACGTCTACACCCACACAGGGCTGTGCTGCCATTCGTAATACTGACTGCTGCGGTGTAAATGAAGCCGATATCTGTATTATTTCTGATGCTTCTGACTGTCTTCTTTTCAGTTAACGTATGCAGCGGCGCTGCAATGGTGGCAAAGTCCCGGATGAAACGTCGATAGTAGCTGCAGAGGCCCAGGAAGCTCCGAACCTCGGTCTGCGAAACGGGTGGAGGCCAGTCTCGCACAGCACGGATCTTCTGTGGGTCCGTTCCAATCCCATTCTGTAATACCACGTGGCCTAGATAAAGGACTTGTCGTGCCCCGATGACGCACTTGGACGGCTTGAGCTTAAGACCATGCTGTTTTAACCTCTCGAAGACCCCATCAAGACGCTGAATCATCTCGTCAAACGTCCGTCCAAAAACGATGATATCGTCAAGGTAGACGAGACACGTATCATAATGGAGTCCTGCTAGGATGGCTTCCATTAGCCGCTCAAGGTCCCGGGCGCATTGCACAGCCCGAACGGCATAACTCGGAACTGGTACAGACCTTTCCTGGTTGCAAAGGCTGTCTTGCATCTATCTTCGGGGGACACTTCGACTTGCCAGTACCCTGACATTAAGTCAAGGGTACTCCACCAACTTGCACCTGCTAAAGAATCCAGAGAGTCGTCGATCCTCGGCAACGGGTAAGCATCCTTCTCTGTGATCTTGTTCAAAGCACGGTAGTCAACGCAGAAGCGCATTTTCCCGTCCTTCTTTTTCACCAGAACTACCGGCGCTGACCACGGTCCACTGGATGGCTCGACCACACCCCGTTGTAACATGTCTTCAACTTGCTCATCGATCATTTCACGGGCGTGAATCGGCGGTCGCCTCGGCGGAATGCGGATGGGTGGGGCACTTCCAGTCTTTATGTGATGTTGTACCCTCGTCGTTCGACCTAGATCAGTATCGTCCTTCGCGAACAGGTCAGTATATCGGGTGACCAAATCTTCTACAGCCAGGGCTTGGTCTGTCTCTAAGCCTTCGCTGGATCGTCGAACCAGATCTGTAAGGTGGTCTGGACATGCGCTGGTCGGCACGGCGGGCCTCTGTCTACTAGGTTTCGCACGGCTCGGCTTCGACGCTTCGGCCGCACTCGAAACTTGGTCTGCCACTACTTCTACTTCACCCATACGACCGCACAGCGTCCCGGCCTGGACTACAGTCGGATCTGAGGACAAGTTGAGGAACCTCAGGGTGACTTCGCAGTCGCGGTCAATCTCGGTGAGGACCCTGGCCACCATGGCTCCTGTCTTCTGGGTAAACTCTGGTTCGTTTTCGATCATCCCTACCTCGCCTGGTAGGCCCCCACGAACTTTCCCTGTCACAACGGCTTCGGCTCCAGCAGGAATAGTCACAGTCTCGGTCACGGCTACACGGTAACAGCCTGCGCTCCCCACGACCTCGCATTGGATGTAGCGGCCACCGTACTTGACCCTGTGGCGCTCCGTGTCGATCTTGGTACAGTGGGTGCTGAGAAAGTCGTACCCAAGGAGAGCGTCCACTGTCAGTTCCCCGACTATCATCTTCTGTGTTCGTGTGGTACCGTCTATAGTGATTTTAAAATCAGCTTCACCTTTCAGGGGCATCAGCGTACCGTCAGCCATTCTAATACTAGCATAAGACGGGCTCCTCAGGGCTGGTTTGAGCCGCGGACTCAGCTGCTGGTATACTTTCTCGCTCAGGAGGGAAATCGACGCCCCCGTGTCAACACAACACCACATCTTCACTGGCCCGATCTTGGCAGGCAAATAGAGTCCAGCTTCCCCGGAAGTATTAACCTTGGGAGGATTCTTGGGCGATCTCGGCGGTTTAGAGTCATCTGTTCTGGACAAATCTGGACTTCAGATTCTTCGTCATCCTCGGAGGTTGCAGCTATTCCCTCATCTTTACTAGGAACCGTGGACTTCGCGGTTGCCCAAGTCTTACGGCGTTGCGAGGACTTGAATGCTTCTACTTCTACAGCAGAGTGTACAGCTGCATCTAAGGTCTTCGGCCGCGTCTGCCATACAAGAAATCTAAGCTCGTCTCCAATAGCCTCCCAAAACTGATCCTTTGCCAAGGTATCCTGTACGTCATCCCCGGCATCGGGATATGCCTGTTGTGCAAGCCGAATTAATGCCTGAGCTAGGCCCGGAAGATCTTCTGACTTCTCTCGGTATCTGGATTTTAACTGCGTTTTATACAAATCCAATTGATTCGGCGGAGCAAAACGCTTCTCCAAGGCATCCCTCAATCGTCCATAGTCAGCGCTCCCTGGTTCTGATTTCAAGCTGGCTAAAAGCTGCTGGGCAGATCCTCGGAGGGCGACGGCCAGATATTGACCCCGTTGTGAGTATGTCCATCCGTTGATAGCAGCACAGTGATCGAAATGGGAGAGATAATCCCGTAATGGCGTTGTCCCATCATAGGTAGCTGCCTTTGCCGCCGTCAACATCGGTCGCCTCGCCTCAACCGCAGGGGTCGATGTTTGTAATGGCTGCCTCCAGCTCATGGGCTCATCTCGTCCTCTCCTCGGCGGCGGTGGCGTTTGATCGCAATCTTGCTGCGATCCGGACACACCTTCGGTTCGGCGGTAATCACCAACCATTTCGGCAGTTCCACAACCCGCATTCAACTCTGCGGCGTCGTTTTCAGTGTCCGGTCGTCTGATTGCCTCTCTTTCCCGCATCTGGCTGTCGGTGATTTTGTACATCTGGCTCGTTAGCATCGCTACACTCGACTGGAACGTCCTGGCCATAGACCCGATGGTTTGTCGTAGCTCGGCAATCTCTTCCATCATCTGTACGGTCGAATCGTCGTCACGGTGTTCGTATCGGCCCCCGAGACCGTGGTTATCAGAACCAGAGTCTTTAGGGGCTCGATAACTCCCATCCAGGCTGGATAACATCTCACGCGAAGGAATCGGCGTCAGGTCAGACGGAGGAGCTAATAGCGCCGTGCCTAGCTCTACTGTAGATAGGTCCAGCAAATCTACTCTCTTCGGCGCCTCAGTCGCTGAACGCCCGGTCCCCACTCCTCGTCGTGACTCCTCTCGGTCCCTCGGAGTTGGCGTTGTGGACAGCCGCCGCTGGCTTCTCGTCCTCGAGGACTGCCAGTCGCTGTCTGCTGGACGTAGTTCGGCGCCGACATCTCCAATAGTCATCATGCTTGGTTTTCCGGTTTCTTCCCAGCGTGGTCCTTTCTCCATCGGTTTCTCGGTGTTGGCCATCCCACCGCTGCCACCAGTTGTGACGTTCGAGCGGTCAGAAAACGTCTATCTTTGCGGTGTACACGAGACTTGAGGCGGCCTGGTCTCAGGCCCCTGTGACAAATTGTCAGGTTGATGTGAACGCAGTCTCGTATGACTGGAATTGGCCAACGAGGAAGGTCCGATTCAACCTGTCACCTTGTCTGGATCGAGGAGGTAGGATGGGGGGACCTGTAGAAACAACCAAGGCAATACTAAAGTAATAATATTGTATTCTGCAATGTACACAGCTCTGTACGCGCACAATACCTGTAATAAAGATCCCTACTCTAGAGGTAGTTATCGTTAAGTGTTATCTTTATCTTAAAGAGAAAGACTAATAATATACAATATATACATGAGACCCTATCTATGACGCGTCACGGCCCAGTCTCGTCCAGACTGGCTCTCGTCGTGGTATGGTACGGCGTCTCTGGTTCCTCTCCGGTCGTAGGCGTAGCCCCGGACTGTATGGAACATCTACCGTGTCTAAGGTTACACGGCCCAGTTCATCTAAGCGTTATTAATCGTCTCTGGAATCCTCTCCGTATCACTGCCTCTCCTAGCAGTAGCCCTTCGGCGGCGTCGGCCTGTACGGCACCCCACAGCGTCTTCGGCGGCAGCCCCTTTCGGCTCGGCACTTCACGTCTTCGGCGACCCGAATTCGGCGGCCCGAATTCGGCGGCGACCCCTTTCGGCTCGGCAGACTTCACGTCTTCGGCGGCCCGACTTCGGCGACCCGCCTTCGGCTCGGCAGACCTCACGTCTTCGGCGACCCGTCTTCGGCTCGGCAGACTTCGCGTCTTCGGCGACTCGACTTCGGCCCTCACGGCGTTGACCCAAGGACGAGTTAATAGGCTCAGATTGTCTGCATATATATGTGGTAATAATGCCCTGGTCTCGGGGGCGTATTATTACCGTACAGTGTAATGTCAATTAATATCAATGATTTGTAATAGAATTCAAAGACTTGCGGCAAAGCATAATTCGAGCCCTGCGGCAGTGTAAATATGTACAGTGGATGTAAGCTTGTGTAATCCGTCACCTCTAGCCGAGGCCTGTAGGTAACTAGTGTAGGTGAGTGTGATTAGATCTATTCCGTCCCTAATTACAAGCGACGATCTTGTATGTGAGCAAATATATGTAATCATGTAAAATGGTATCCGTGTGATGGGCTGCAGTGTGGGATATTTGGTGCTCTGTATTCCCCGTTGATGGACATCTCGTCTTCAGATACTGTGCGTGTTAGTATCTGATCCTCGTCTGGGGGTTCGTCTCGTCATCAGATACTGTGCGTGTTAGTATCTATTATCCCCAAGCTATGGCTAAGCTCTCGGCTTTCCAACCCTTCGGCGGATGGTTCGGCGCTGTTTCGGCAGTCAATTCGGCACTTTCGGCGCATTTGCGGCGGTCCTGTCTCTGTGCTCTCCCGCACGATGTTCACCCGCCGATCGTCTGGGACAGAATGCCGAACGTCCATTCTGTCCGTCTTATATAGGCTCTGGCTCCCAGAATCCATTGCGCGCCCAAACATGGCAGCCTCCATAAAGCGAAAGTATAGACTCAGGCGGTGTTGGATTTCGTGTCAGATCAGCAGAGTTCGACTTCTCTCGCCCGGTTTCGATGCAAGATGCGTGTCAGGGATATTTACACGTCCCTCGCTGAAAGTTTCAGCGCACAGTTAATACAGGTAAGTCGAATATCCACCATTATCGGTCCATTCACAATGCTATATAGAATGTCCGCATAGAACGAAAATAACATTCTCACGGGCATTTTCGTCACAACAGTATGGCCCATCAAACGTCACAGTCATTCCAACATGTCGCAGATCATAAAGTGTTAAAGTGTGAACGATAAATCGTGTTTACTCAGCTGCAGAATTTTGTTAATTTTTTCTACGGGTGTTTTTAGAATCTGATGGCATAATTCTGTCATGTCGAGCACGAGTTTACGCAGTCCATATCGTACTTTACTATAAGACAGCAGTCTTTTTTTGTTATTCGGATATCATTGTGCCAACGAGTCTTTTCAAACTTTCAAACGTTGTTACAATAAACATGTACTTTGAAAAGCATCGACTGGAAACTCATAACTTCTTCATGGAAATCGGGACCCTCTTTAGCGATCAAATTCTCAAGCTTTTTGGAGAAATGGCGATATAGAGCGTAGTCTGCCACAGGTATTTCCGAATGCCTTTTTTTTTATGTCGTCACCGTAATTTATCTTTGGCTTACGCTTGTTCACATTTCTAACGCTGTATATAATATCATCTAGATGCCAGCCCAAGCAACGCCTCATCAAGACGAGTGAGTGGTCGAATCTCTCAAGAATTAGGATCAATCGGAAATCCTTTCAGTTTGAGCAATCAAATTTTGAATTACGGTTGAATTGTGGAAATCCGTTCGCTGAAGTCCCAAGTAGTTAAATGCTGGATTATAGTAAGGTTAACTAGATGATTGTGTTCCATCGTAGCAGCTTAGGTGAAGGCAAGCTGAAACTAAGTCAGAACTCCCAACCATCCCAGCCGGTATGTTATAGTACAGTCTGGAAACAAAATGGGAGAAATTACAAGCGTCTAGTCCGTCATTCATAATCCAGCCGTCGTCCATTAGAGAATATCCGCGTCCATAATCCAAAGACCTATTCCATATTCCATATAACAGTATTAGCACCAAATTCAAAAATACAATCATAGTATACATAAACATAGGCTTGTTTCCTGCAAGAGAGAAGCGGTCAACAGTTTTCAATGATGCCGGCAAGACATCATGATGTTCCAAAAATATCAAACCGTATCGCTGATCAGTATTCTTAATCCATAATATTCGTTGTGAAGTCGTCATCTAAAGAATGATGTATCTCAGTCACGCTTTGATTGTGCCTGTTCATATGAGTACCGTGAGGATCTTGAAGTACATGGGTTCATACGGCCCCTAGCCCTGGGTTAAGCGGAATTAGACACAAGTTACGAAACGTAGCGCCATAGATCTTGCACGCTACGTTCGTATTTGCTATCAGCATGCGATATGTATCGCCAAATTTGAGAAACTTTGAGTGGAGGCGCTTGGTGGAATAGCCCTGTTTTATAAGTTTCTGCAACAATGTTTTGTGACGTTGATTAAAATCATCACATTTAACACAGGATCTAGCAAATGCGCTCGTAAGATCCCCACAAACAACACGTCGTCGGAGAGATGGACATGAAGGACTCCGTTATAGCAGCAATGGTTAGACAATATATCGAATGATTTTCCCGGGGGTGGGGGCAACATATTCCTCTTTTTTATTCCACTGTGATAATATCCAGCACAGATGTGATGCTTGGAAGTATAAAAGTCTAATTTTGGCGTAGTCCGAATCAATAGAAAATGTTTTCCATCGTCGTACTTCCTGCCTTTGGCAGTTTTAGAAATGCTATGTGCCGAACAGGCTTGTACGTTGTTTCGCTCTTCGACGAAAAGATGTCCACCGCTTGAAAGATTGGACTGTTATGCGGTTCCAACTGCTCCAAATTGAACCATTCTTCTTCCCACGGATGTAAAGAAATGAACATCCAAGAAAACAGAACAACGCACACTATGCCGCCAATACATACACGGAAGCATTTATATAACCTGCAAGTAAAGGAACAAGTTTTAAATTCAGTTTAATTTGATTGATAATGATAATTGACCGCAACTGAGAGAGTATTGCGGTGGTCACATATGTGGCAGGATGTGCATATGCAGGTATACATCTGCGGTAATATTATAGAATAATATCTATTATTTTGTATACATAACAGGATTGGTCACTGTGTTATCAATGCTGTGGGCGTTTATGTTTTCTGTTGACCTGAAAAACATGTTCTGTACATACTGTAGGCCCTATAAAGTGGATAGGTGTTTGAAATGGTCAATAAGCTGTAAACAGGATATAGGTGAAATGGTCATCAACCATCCCAGTGAGGAATCAGAATCAGAATCATTTATTGCTAATCACAGCGCCCTCTAAGGGGCAGACAATCACAGTGTTGTGTACAAGATTGGTCAATTGATTGGAATTATTACATTAGGTGAAATTACACCCCCCCCCCCCTCCACCTCTGAATATAAACAATAATAAGTAAATTCAAGCATTTATTCTAAGCTTGGAGCTGTCAACCAGATATCTGCCTAAAGAGTTGCATATAGTGTCATTTTCACAGCTCAACAACCAAATAAACTGATTATGCAATGATAGAGACTCGAACTTATGACTAACCATTTTTACCTCTAAAAAAAGAGCTGCTCTGAGAGTGTCATACATTGGACACTCAAGTAAAAAATGAATTTCATCTTCTATGGTATTCATACTACACATTTTACATAATCTATCATTGATAGGTATCCTATTATATCTATCTGTCTCTATTGCCAGTTTATGTGCACTAAGTCGAAATTTACTTATTTCTCGTCTAGACTCTCTAGATTTAACCGTAAACAAGTAAGGTTCTGCCTGAAAGCGACCTTTGAAAAGCTGGTAAGTACGCAGCTTAAAACCACTATTGGTGTTATGAAAATTAGCTCTATCATACATTACATTAAGACTAACTTTGGAAAACCCCACATCTTTGGACCACTTATCATGATAATACTTTTGAAGACTTCTGTACAAGTTTTTTGCCAATAATTTGTCTGACATAACACAAGTGTACGGAGAAAAATGGCACATATTTAAAGACTTAAGCATGGCCTCCATAGAGCCTACCCATGAAGTACAACCTTCTGAGTGGAGTGAAACAGATAGCAAATAAGCCTCACTGACTAAACTGGAATCTTCCAGTTGACTTAATCTAACCCAATACTTCATCATTGTAGTAAAAACATCAAATGATGATCAGTGAGGTGATGCAGTGTGAGAGGGCATGTCTTTATATCCAGGCTAACAGTCCCGCATGGTCAGTTTTGCAGCGGGATTGCGTGCAGGCTCCGTTCGCATGCACCCGTGCACACAATGTGCCCATGATGTGCCAGAGGTAAGCCGAATGTATTTGGAGTCTTGCAGCAGGGTAAAGCGTGCAAGCTTGGTTCAGTTCCAATTGTTGTTTGGATGCCCCCGTGTCCATAGGTACCAGTATTATCTGAAGGGATATGGTTGTCTAGTATAAGTGTGAATGCTCGTTTCTGTCAATAGATCTCCCTCAGACATCTATGTAACATCAGGATGTTGACTGGTGTAAGGTACGTTGAAATCACCTCACATGTTTTGCTTGTTTATAGCGTAAAAAGAAAAGATGAAGTAGAGTATGTTCTCAATGTTGTAGAACGCATCTCTATGCGTAGATGAATATGTAAACGGCTGAATTGTTGCAAGAAATGTATTTGTTCTAAATATTACTCATTTTTCAGTGATTCATATTTCTTGGTTTTGGAAGTCGTACAGATGTTATGACGTGATTATTATGTGTGACGTATTTAATGTGCATATCTGTAAAACCTGATTTGGTAATTGTTTCCCACGGGTGCTAAATAATGTTCATGTAATCGTATAATGAATAAAAGTGGTTTGATGTCCTATATCTTATTGATCTGGCAGATACATGTAGCTAGGTGACAGTAATATATTAAATCAAACTTCATGTGCAATGAAATTATATCTACTGATTATTTTGATGTTATCTCACCGTATCGTGTATCAGATTAGGTGGGTACGGCGTATCACGTTGGACACACCGGTTCTCGTCAGATCACCGAAGTTAAGCAACGTTGAGCACGGTCAGTACTTGGATGGGTGACCGGGTGCTGTACTGGCTGGGTTGATCAGTGTCCAGGATAACAGGAACTGTGGATACGTGTTCTGGCACATTACCACCGTCGTGATATGATTGAAACAATGTTGAAAAGGACGTTAAATCCTACTCACTCACTCAATTAGATTAGGTGATTTATTGGATTAAGTGATAGCAGTTGTAAAGAATATAAATCAAAAGTAATGAATTGTATCAGTTCCCCTACTGATTATTTTTTCAGCGTAAAATGTGATTTTCCGTTCGCATTTGTTTGAATATATTGTAATATATGTACATTTCTTTATTGTAGGTGTTTTTTTCTCGGAATTTTAACAATCTTCCGATTTGTATAGGTGTCAATAAAGAGGTTATTGAAGAACCCAACGTAACAGCATTCCATCTGTTGGGTGTGGACACGATTACAACTACAGCCAGTAGGATCCTGTTACACATAGGCGATGGTTGTTCTGCAAATATGGCTTGTAGCGACATTCGGTGATACCTTGTAAATAGCAGGATTCACATACATAGATGTGTAGTGTACTGGCCACCCAATAGGTTGATTCAATTAGATGTCTAGATGAACATGAGCGTAGGAGAACGACCTAAATTTAAGAGTCAGTTGCGATATTCAGTTTACCTCAATACGCGAGAAAAACAAACTTTATAGGTTACACCTGGTAAACAAGAGCGAAACCAGTACTACAGAATATAAACGATATAGAAACAAGCTGAATCATACTTTAAGACTTGCAAAGACAACATACTATGAACAAAAATTCAATCAATCAAATAATGACATCAGAGGCACATGGAAAATCATCAATGAATTGATGGGTCGAAAAAAATCTACAGCTCTGCCACCTGTTTTCAATGTAAATGGTAGAGATATCACTGACCCCATAGAAATCGCCAATAGCTTCAATAACTACTTTTGTTCAGTTGCATCGGAACTGGCATCAAAAATCCCGCCTAGTCAAAGTAAATTCGATACATATCTAGACGACGACTACCATAACGAATTTCTTTTTGAATCAACCGAATCAGCCGAGATAACACAAATTATATCAATACTAAAAAATAGATCTCCAGGATTACACGGTATACGAATGTCTCTACTGAAACCTATATCGGACCTGATTGCTATACCTTTATCTCACCTCGCTAATCTCTCCTTTCGACAGGGCCAAGTTCCAGGTACTCTCAAAATCTCTAAAGTAACGCCCATTTTCAAATCAGGTGATAAAAAGCTATTTGGAAACTACAGGCCTATCTCTGTTCTCCCTTGTCTCAGTAAAATCTTTGAAAAACTAGTTGCAAAAAGAGTTACAGCTTTTCTGGAATTGAATGAAATTTATCAGCCCAAATCAATTCGGTTTTCGTGCCAACCATTCTACATCTCTAGCTGTTATATCGCTATATGAGAAACTAATAGCAGCCAAAGAATAAAATAACTACAGCATCACGACATTTATAGACCTGTCTAAAGCCTTCGACACTGTGAATCACGATATACTGCTGCACAAATTGGCTTACTATGGCTTCAGGGGTATATCCAATAAATGGTTCCACAGCTACCTTTCCACCCGCTCACAATGTGTGTCGTACAATAACACCCTCTCAGCAGCCCCTCCAAATAATATCGGTGTACCTCAGGGCTCTATCCTTGGTCCCATCCTGTTTTTGATATACATTAATGACGTTCATAAGGCAACCCCTAACTTAGACTTCACGCTGTTTGCAGATGACACATGTGCTAACCTATCCGGTCCTGACCCTTCCACACTGACCAACTCGATGCAAACTGAACTTCAGAAGTTACATGACTGGCTCTCGAGTAACCGACTTTCCCTAAACCTAATAAAAACTAAATATATGTTTATTGCACCAGGTAGAAACTCAATAGCATTTATACCAAAACTATCAATAGCTGATTATGAGATTGAAAATGTCACAAGCTTTAAATTTCTAGGTGTATATCTTAATAAGAAATTGAACTGGCAAACTCACATTGCTGAACTCTCCTCCAAACTTTCAAGAAACATTGGCGTTATTAATAACATCAAACATTTTATCAACAAAAAGACACTGGTCATGCTGTATTATTCGCTATTTTACTCTTATATATCATATCGTAACATTATCTGGGGGAACACGTTTCCAACCCATCTTACCCCACTAATCATGCTCCAAAAAGACTTATACGCATTGTGTGTTTAACTGGGAAATACGCACATACTGACCCGCTATTTACCGAATTGAAAATTCTTCCATTACTTGAAATAAATAATTACCTACTCTCTGTGTTTGCCCACAAATATTTCCACCACCCTTATCTCTTACCCCTTAAATTTCGAAACTATTTCACGAAACTATCCCAGGTTCATCATTACCCAACCCGACAAGCCCACATCAATCTCTATAGATCCGCTTATCTTTCCAATTTATCATACTACTCCACCAGAACTAAATGTCCACGCATATGGAACTCTCTTCCTCAAGACTTAAAACTCTGCCAATCTATGTCTATTTTCAAGCTTCGATTGAAGTCGCACCTTATACAAGTATAATGGCTAATTTATACCACTTTATTAAGATATTTATATTTTAAGTTAATTAAGTCCACGTAAACCACCTGTACCGTTTATCATTGTTCACACCTATAAATAATTACATTTTCACACTGGCCATATTTTTGTATGCACGTCTGTACCATCTTATATTTAACGGCAGTCTCGACGGTCAAATATTCATCTACGTCTCCAACATCAGCTCTTGGCAAAAGACTTTTTACTTCACTTTTCATCTTTTGTAAGATAACTTCTCCTGAAAAATTGTATATATTATATTATATTATATTATATTATATTATGTCTCTGTATTCTATATAAATTGATTATATGAGCTCTCTGAGGTCTATATTTTTCACCATTGTATTTAACAGCGCCTTTTGCTCTTTTTTTTATAACATCGTGTAACTTATTCTGGGATAGAACAAGCCCCCTGGGGTTTTAATCACGCCAAATGTATAGTCCAACTTTTTTTATATCTGTTAACTTGCCTGGACCTCATTTGGTTAATAAATATTCAATTCAATTCAATTCAATTCAATTCAGTAGCCAGGCGTGGTCGACAAAGACTTCCATTAACAATCAACGTCACAAAAGTGTTTGCTTGATTAGTCTACACGATTTTATTTAAAGACGTTAGGGTTTTACACACGCAATGAAAGCGCGACCGTGATCATGGATTTCGAGCGCTAATGAATTCCTATGTAAAAATGGCGAACGACCATTGACGCTGACATCGAACAGGAATAAACTCTACTTTTTGCCCATTCAAAGCAATTGAATGGCCATTGACTGCAATGAAATGATCGGTTTGTGCTCTTACAACACATTGGTTGTGTAGCTCGTGTAATGCTCCGGGATCTCATCGATTGATTTAAGAAAGGTTACATAAGAACGGCAAGGAATAATGAATTAAGAAGGATACAACTGACAGTTAACCTGATAAGATCAAGAGTTTGATCGGAAGAAGAAGGGGGAAAACCCACAAAATATCAAAGAAATATGAAAAATATGAGTCGACGGTTTGACGGAGGAGAGTTTTTTTCAAAGACACTGGTGCCTTGGGTGTTCGGTCATTCAACGAAGCCTACAATAAAGGTAAGCTGCCTTCAACTCAAGGAAAAGGTATTATCACCTGCCTTCAAATAAGGAGATAAACCCAAACAATTTCTTAAATTTTTAGACCAATCTCTCTTTTACATATAACGTAATATAAGTTAGCATCTTGATGCATACCGCAAATAATTAAACATAAAACTTTTGGTGAAACCTTAAAAATATGGGTCACAATATTTTACTTTAAATATTCAACGGCAGTGACACAGAGTTGTTTCCTTTTCAAGAGAATATAACTCTATTGCCCTACATCAATCATAAAAATGTATTAACGGATTTGTGAACAGTTCCATGTTTTGTTGTAAACTTACATTATTTGACCATAAAAATATTTTTATCAATTGAAAAAAAATGTCAAAAATATTGAAATATTTATAATTCGACTATTTAGAGTATTATTTCCATTCGGAGAATTTATGCAGATTTTCCGTCAACAGTCGGCAATTTCCGGCTGTGACGTCATACATGACACCAGCCATGCTTGACAAAGTGCA
This sequence comes from Hanleya hanleyi, assembly GCA_036873755.1. Lineage (NCBI taxonomy): Eukaryota > Metazoa > Mollusca > Polyplacophora > Lepidopleurida > Hanleyidae > Hanleya > Hanleya hanleyi. The sequence goes on from JAVTVY010014305.1 coordinate 31,279, forward strand.
GTCAGGCTGATTGTCTGCATGACAATGGTCTTTTGTGCAGCCTTCGTTCCGCCGACCTGGCTGTCCGGAAGCAGTGGATTCATATTATAAAACGAAAAGGGTTCGTTCCTACAAAACACAGCACCGTGTGTAGCGACAATTTCACCGGGGATTGTTACTAGAGAAATGCGAAGGAGTTGTACGAAAAATTTGGATACATCGGCGGGAAAAGCAAGATGAAACCAGGTGCTGTCCCAACGATATTTTCCTTCTCTCAGCCTGCAATACCGTCTCGACACGGTGCTTTTGAAAAGCGTAGACGCAGAGAGGTAAGCATTATTTTAGCATCATCCTGAATACATGGCAGTGTGACTAACGTCACAGGACCTACGAAGTACAGTAGGCATTAGGACTCGAACGCGAACTGAACTCTTGGAAATCCCCACCCCCAGTTGAAATCCTGCCTATATTAAGATGGGCACCGCCCAAGTCAGAATCGCCAGTGATTTTCATCAATAACGATCGCCGATTTAATTTTACAATTTTTTAATTAAAGGAAACAGATTGAATAATATAGGTTCAGTAGATTTCAAGCTTTACGTGTGAAAATACATTTACATCTCTTTAATGGTTTTCAGTGCCCTTGTACAGGATCAAAAACAACTTTTTGAATCACATTATTTTCCCAACAATACAACAAATTTTTATATATAGTACTATAGTAGAAAGGTAGCATTTATGTAGTTTACGGTAATTCAACTCAAGACCAACACCTTCTATGCACAAGATAATAATGATTCTATGTCATTCTCCTGAGCATAACCGCGGTACAAAGACGAATAAATAGCGTCTCTACATCACGTTGTTATCTAGATATATGAGACAACACATTTTGGGCATCGGCAATCTGATGAATGTACTATTCCGGTTTTCTTGTTTTGACATTATATTCTATGGCGGTTGATCGGTGATTTTCTTCATTGATAAACGTTAAACCACATCAGCTTCGTTATGGAAACAGCGCTGATTGTTTGAGGGCATATGCAGTAGTTAAGATTAACCTCAGTAATAGGGTCATGTGGCATACAGTAGGACAGGGTATTTTTAGCTGTGGGTAATTTGACCTGAATTTGAAGGCTCAAACCTGATGTGGCCAATGTGAAATAGGATACACGTTAAAGGCTACAGTTCACATATATCTATAACAATATACTGAAGTGTTAATTATCAATCTAATTTTAATCAGAATTATTTCAGATCAGAACTTGCTGGTAACAATGCCCTAATGCACGTTCATGCCAAAAATCAAGGTTCTAATGTCAACGGTTCTCCTTATTTTGCCGACGAAAGGATTTGGATGGACTGACTGACCGCCTGACTGACTCATTACCGGACAATTTGCGATCTGTAGCCTACTTCGTAGGAATAACAAACATATCGTACCGTGGTATAACAACAACAACAACATCAATTGTTGTTTATCTGTAAATGATAAATCCACTCTTAAGACCGATGGGTATTTATCACTGGTGCCGTTTTTGTTGCCAGTACCGTAGTATCAATCTGGGCAAATTTGGGAACTCTAAGGCACTTGCAGACTACTTTAATTATTGATTACAGTAGGCCCTATTGCGGAGAAATGAACAAGACACCAACACTATATGCTTCTTCACTCGTTCCTATAAATAATGCCTGTGCTTGATATGAACAGTTGCGGCTAGCTTCCCCACCTGTACATGAGCCCAGTCAAATCAAATGACACAAATTTGCTTGCACCTGAAGGTTTGTCCGGGTATTAGATATATTTTTGTATATTTGTCATGGAACAAAGTGGTTCATGTCGATCTGTCAATTCCTGCATTCAAAGTTGCGAGGGTACACTACAATGTGCATCCACAGTGACATTTAAGCAAGATATGATGTTGGATTCTTTCCAAATTTTCCACACATTATTGTCACCATGCAGCCATGTGAAGATGGGCATGTGACCTTTTGACCCAATCGGACATTTTCTTTTGCTCCTTGATCATCGAAAAAAAACCTTCTTCTATCTGCTGCCTTCTCTAGCTTTTGAACACAATTCCTCCTGGGTTTTACTGAAATCTTTTGAAATTCTCCATACATTATCGTCACCATATGAAGATGTGCACGTTATCTTTTCGACCTAAGCAAATGTGTTTTCCCTCAGCTATGACCCTTAATTGTTAAAAAAAATAACCATTGATCAGCTGATCTGATGATCATCTGCTATAGCTTCCCTTTATTGCACATAACCGTATAATTTATCTCCTAGGCTATTCTCCCCCTTTCTCCTTTTCAGGGTTTAGCCATGTTGTTATCCTATGTGTAAATTTTAACGGTGTATCTTGGGTTCAATTAAACTATTGTTTAGATAGTGAGATGGAAATTCACCTTTGAGCTCAACATCAGTTAACATATGAACATGGGTTTATACTTAGTTTGAGTAGATTTAGAAATCACTTTACTGAAACACTGTTATCAATCTTAGTCAAAAATCAATATCCTACAATGATTTCCAATTGTTTGCGCTATTGTGAAACAGAGTCTCATCCCTATCTCCACCATGTTAAATTTCAGTATTTTAGGGAGTCTCGCATTGAAATAGGGTTTCTCAAATACCCCAAACATGGCGAAACTCGGACACTGCTAGCTAAAAGCTTGTGATTAATGGATCTCATCTCTCATTCTCCTTTACTTTCCTATAGTACCTTTCTCTGCATTCACACTCTGCGAGATATAACTTCCAACTGATAATATAAGATACACAGGGGTATTATGTAATATTTGCCATGGTAACCTATTTGGATAACTGTTGTCAAGCCTATACAGTTTACACATGGTCAGATACAAGTTGAAACAAGGGTTTTATGTAACCCATTTGATTCCCGTTAACTCAAGTTTGCGTAATCTCCACGCAACCCTGTTCAGCCCTTCACCATAACATAACATCTCAGATATATTTTACAGGTATTACAAGAACTATTGAAGCCTGGCACTGAACAACAGGAACCAGGATGCCATCTCTCTGATTCTGAAGACACGGAAAAGTCTACTGAAGATACTGTTCAGCCTTCCGGCAACATACATGACACAGTTTCACATGTACCACCTGAGTCTCAAACTGTTCATGAAAAAACACAGGTAAACCTAAGGCCATACATGCGCACGCGACAAATACAAGTGAGACCTGTAATGTGTGATGTTGGTGTCCATGTGGAGAGTCCATGCGAGTGCAGAAAGCTCCAGCAATGAGAAGGATGATGAGGCTGAAGATGACCCAAGTGACCAGGAGTACATCCCCTCTGACATGTCTGATTGCGATAGTGATTTCAGCGACTCGGATGACGATGAAAAGAACGCCAAAGCCCAAGCAGCCAACACATTCAGAGTTGAGTAAAGACACTGACCCTGCCATTGAGCGACAATTCTTGGTTAGTGAGTCTGCATTAACTGAGCTTCTCTCCGTCTGCAGAACATGCTCATGTCCAGCTAAGGCTATTCAGAGACGAATAGGTGGGACACTCATTGTAGCTGATGTCCAGTGTGAAAATGGGCACGTGTTCACTTGGCATAGTCAACAGTGCCTGTTTAATGGCAGCGGTGTTGCAAAGATCCTAACATGCCTACATCACTTAAATAACCCTGTAATTTCTAGAAGGACTTATTCCAAAATTCAAAGGTATTATCTTGTTCCATCAGTGTCTAACGTCTGGCTGGCAGATCAGGAGTCATTGTTGTCGGGCCTCAGAAGAAAGGCGTTGGTCATAGGTGGAGGCGGACGCTACGATTCACCCGGATATTCAGCCAAGTATGGTTCATATAATATCATGGATTTGGAGACGAAGAAGATTCTTCACACCGAACTGGTTCAGGTAATACTTGTACTTTAAGCTAATTTGAAATTGGTTAAACGAGATAGTATGATCAGGTTGAATTTTGGCCTGTACGTGGTGCAGTGGAAATCGAAAAAATATAATATCGCAAAAATAATTGTGTTTTAATGTAAGGGCAAGAGAAAATGTTTGTATACAATATGCGAAAGTTCTAGCTCGGATGCGATATGATTTCGCCTTGACATGAATATGAAATCTGCAGCATGAGCTATTTCATAAAAAGGGTCTAAATCGAGTCATTTAAACACACATTTAGACACAAAATACCCATCAGACCAAAACGCCTTTTAACATGGTGATGTGCGGTGGCATATCTCCGCTGCTAAAAAAATCGTTTTGGTCCAAGGGTTCGTTCGCGTCTAAATGTGTGTTTAAAGTGGTCGTAAACCCTCAAGTAAAGTTTCCATCAAATGAAAGACCATTGCGAACAGTGTCGGAAAATGTTTATTGTATTTTTTTACGATTTTATTACACCGAGTAAACAGCAAATAAAGCATCGTATTATATGGTGGTCTGTTGCAATCATATCTAGGTCCAGTGACGTCACACTGCCAATGGACCTAGATATGATTGCAACAGACCACCATAGATAACCATGCTTTATTTTCAGTTTACTCTGTGTAATAAAATCGTTAAAAATACAATAAATATTTTCCGACAATGTTCGCAATGGTATTTTTAATTTTAAATGACTCGATTTAGACCTTTTTTTCACGAAACGGCACATGCTACGGACTTCAATTTCACGTCATAACTATAATCATAACGCAATCGAGCTACAACATTCACATATTATGTGCATATATTTTCTTTTTCCGTAACATTGAAACAGTTATTTTTATGGCATTTTATTTTTGCGATTTCAACCACACCACATGTTAGACAAAATGCCTTATCCTACCATGTCCTCTGTCTACGTCTGTCGTAAGAGATAGCCCATATACGTGGTGAAGAATCTGTTTACTAAAGTTGACTTCGACCTGTTTTCTAAGGCGGGATTCATTTTTTGACAGTATTATTTCATGAAGGGTCATAGTTTAGACTCTCTCAAAATTTGTCTCCAGTTTTGGATTCTGCCGTAAAAGGTGGGCCCTATGACACATTTTCTCCAGGGTAATGGTATGGGTTTGATGGAGGGAGCAAAGGCAGTTATTACGGTGGTCCAGCCAGACCATTTGCTACCTAACCTTTACCACCAGACTCGCTTCCACTTCTTAAGTCTCAATATCTTGGAATATTTTACTCAAGTTTTTTGTATGACAATAACCACATGATGAACTATTTCCATTTTATACGTATGAATCTGTCTATTTATTAGTCCAATGAAGTAAAAAGCTCTGTTTACATGGAGTTGGAGGGGCTAAAGCGAGCGATCAAGTTTCTATCGGACAAGAATTGCCAGATTCGAGACTTGGTAACCGACAGACATTCATCTATAAAGAAGTACATGAGAGAGAAACAGTCTTCTATCAGCCACTATTTTGACGTATGGCATGTCAGCAAAGGTACACAATTGTTTGACAATATGTCTGACATTACATGTATCTACACAAAGGGCATTACCATGTAGCTGTGTTTTTAGGTTGGAACGAAGGCAGTACAATTAGGTGCAGCAAATAGTGAAAGTGAATTAGCTCCAAGCATGGGTCTAGCTTACATTCAAGTATCACTAGACATGAGCACACTAGTCTGTCTGGTTACAACAGTGAGTCTAGATGGAGGCTTTTAATATTAGCACATTGTGACCCTGTGGCTTGTCATTTCTCTGCCATCAGACTTGTACACACACACACCTCCTGCAGTGCCATGGAAATGGATGCATGCCTAGATAAAGGCCTGACCATTTTACAGGAAAATGAGGCTATATACTATGATGAATATACAATATACTAGTGAAGCTATCCTTACGATGTATAGCCACCTCCAAGCAGACTCGAGAAATATTGTTGAAAGCAACGTTAAATTCTATTCACTCACTCACCAAGCAGACTCGAGGAGTTCAATGAACAATCTTAGTCAAGATGTATATGTTTATTATGTTGTATGTGACACTGTTGCATAATGTTTATACTATTATACTTTATGGGTGTGACGAAGAAACTTGAGAAAGCTGCGAAGAAGAAAAAGTTTCGTGCAATTCGACCATGGAGAAAGTCTGTGGGCAATCACATGTTCTGGGTGGCTGCCTCCTGTGGTAAGAAAGAGGATGGGGATCTGAAATTGGACAAATGGTTGTCGCTGCTGAACCATGTGGTGAACATTCACACAGGCCATGGGAAGAAGTTCAAGAAATGTGAGCATGGACCACTGGATGCAGAAAGAGAATGGCTGATCAAAGGTGGGTTTTAAGATAGATCTACTGGTAATACACCTTCAAAGAATTATTATTATGAGATATTCATTGGAGTATAATGATTATGAGATATTCATTGGAGTATAAGGTATGGAAGACCGTTGGCATTTTCATACCATGTACGCTTCACCCAAAAGTTTACAAATCTACAGCCCTCTCTCCCCCAGCATGCCCGGTTTTGTTTTCTGATTATTTTACAGGACCCTTATAAAGTGTGACCAGGCTTCATATCATGTCCTCTGTCTATGCTTCTTATATTCCACATTCAGATTTTGGCAATTTGTTAGCGCAGAAGTAGACAATTGAATATTCTGCATAGATACAATGCCTGTTCCAGTTGATAAACACTTCATATCGATCCACAAACATCACATATTATTGCAGGTATTGTAGGCACAATCACCAGATACATATACTCGAGAGATGCTGGCTTGTTCTTTGCTGTTTCTAACTAAGAAAGTCAGCTGACCTCAGTTGCAATTATTGTCTGTGTATATATTCTATTGAGGCATGTCCTGCTCCATCAATGGGACACGAAAGGTGTACAGGCACGAATTCAGCACATGAATGTACCTCGTTGGACTTGTTCCAAGTCTACATCATTTGGCGCTGTTTGTTGACCGGGACTTATAATATTTATTCACACTCGAATAGTCTATACTTGCATTTCGAAACTATTGGGATTGAACATATTTTTACAGAATGTATCTTGCTGCCCTGAACTACAACGAAAATGGAGAACTGGAACACAAGAAGAGGAAAGATGGTGAAGCACAGTGGGCAACCTGCTATCCAAGGGCCAACAAGGGGGAAAGTGCTGTTGTGAAAGCCGTCAGGAATGGACCAACAAATGGTAACTTAGAATCATTGCCTTTGAAGAAAATATTCTCCAAAAATAACTGAAGAAAATAAATGTAATGTGTTGGGCTGGTGTTACAAGTCGCTGTGAATTTGCTCGAGAAGACGGGGACATTTGAAACATCGTTGGAGATAATTTGAATCTCAGAAGAAATCAGTGTTTGAGTGATTTCCCAAATTGCATTGTGGACGCTGATATTCTTGAATGGACGACGGCTGAATTATGAATGACGGTCCAGATTGTTGAAATGCCTAATTTCTGAACACATTGAATAACTTAGCGACATTACTTCTAACTGTGGCTGAGAAGTGATGCTCATCAATGGATTTCTCTTTCTTTTTGCTCACTGATAGTCCAGTCAAATTGAGGTTTGACCCACCACAAATTGCAACAGAATTGATTTTGATGCAGTGCATTTCCGAAAGATCTCTAGAATAACATACTAAAAGTCTACAAACAGATATGCATGGGAATTTGAGTGTTTACCTGTCTCTTGCTCCTATAAGAAAACCTTGTACTTGGTACTAAGCGTGAAAGAAATGGGTCATTACTTACACTCCTTCCTTTAGCATATCTGGGTTATACTCAGCCTAAATAATACCCTTGCACGAAAATATTTATGAAGAAATTTAAAATGGCGGATGTATGGGATCATTCTAAATCTGAATTTTTTACCATTTTCATGACAGTCCAGGCAATCTATCTGGGGTTTTTTAGCTGGACCCAAAACAAATTGCAACAGATTTTTTTTCACTGGCATGCATATCTAATAGGTTCCCAGAACAACATACTAAAAGTCTACGAACATCTATTTGGTGGAGATACGACTTTTTTTGAAAACAAAGATACGCTATTTTATAATACATAATAGGCCATTATGCCTCATACGAGCAAGATAGAATGTTGTTTTTTCCGTGAATAAGGACAGTTTATCATCCAGAAATTCAATTAATACATGACCCAGGGTACAGTATGCCATGGTGGTGAAAACATGTGTCTTCCCGGTGGATTTGTTCATAAGCGTAGATAGCAAACTGATAGTTCAGCATCAGGCTGTATGAATTATAGATGGTAATATTCAGTCAGTTAACATTTTTGCCATTAGCATAATCATCTGAAAGAGGAATTCTCTCCCAAAATAAATGAAATGACAAGCTGTGATATATTTTCCTTCAACCGATAACTGTCACGGACAATATTTCCACAAACACACTTTCTCTATTATGACAACATGTGCCTTGTTGAAAAATACAGCTCTGCAACCCATTAATGATCTATCGCAGTTGTGTGTCAGATATGTTTTGACGAAAGATCTAGATTATAGGCAAACTTGATCTTCTACCATGACGTTCTACCATGCCAATTACCATGTTTCATTTTACATTTTCAACAATATAGGTCATGCTCCTACAGATGCATCTTCTTCAGCTGCAATCTTTCTTGCAGTTGCACCTGATAACCTCAAAGAGTGCCAGTGGAACTGGTGGCAGTTCAGTTTTCACAGAGAGAAGCCGTCCACCCTCATTCTTGTGGCTGCAATGGATGGTCTTCCCCTTTCCACTCTAAACACGCGAACCTTGATACTTAGCTGATGCTGATGTTGGTGGAAGGTTTTGTACCTGCACATATATGGTTCGTTTTTGTCACAGAAACGCTTGTATCTCATGCAGCCAATTGCTTCGTCAGGGTTACCGTTGTATAAACACACAAGCACCTGCAATAGATAACCTCCATATGGACTCCCAATGGCCTGGTTGAACACTTCAGCTTTTTGGCGAAATAGCTCATTGAGCGTTGTTTTCTTTACGGCCGCACATTTACCAATGCCATATGGTCAGTATACTGTGTCACAGCCCTGAATGGCATGCAAAAACAGCATATTTGTGCAGACTTACATTCCCAGCACAGTCTTTGTCTTCTTGACATTCCAAACTATCCGTTTCTTTGCATTCTCTCTTGGCTGGAAGTAGATGTCATTGTCATCCATGTCTGCATGAAAACAGAGCAGAACTAACAGATCAATACCATCACCAACCAAAGTTTTGATGCTTTCACTCGATTAAACGGCAGCTTTTACAATAAAAACATCTGCATATGAAACATCCCGCCCTTTCCAACTGGTCACTCATAAAAGTAATGAACTGCTACTTGTTGACGTTGTTAGGAACTCGCCTTTCTTTGACTGAATGACCATGTCACTAGCGAGGCCGGAGAGTTTGGAATGTCAAGAATTACAACACATATAAGGGAAGTGGGAAGAGGTGCCGACATGCTGACAGAGCCACATGACTTCACGGTATAGTTTTCCAGTTAACCCATTCTAAATCACATACCAAGAATCTAACGATTCGTGATATGTGTGGTATCTCCGGTACGCTTTTTTTGTACCTGTTCATGTGGTAACTTGTGTGATATGACCACACGGCCCCTAGCACCGGCATAAGCGGTATTAGATACAAATCTATGATGGAAATGATGGAGAGCTATGATGGAAATGCTCCGACAACTCGTATATTGGTAATTGGTAAGCTGTTTCGCTGTGACAACTCGTACACTGGGTATTAAGACAAAGGCTGTGCTGGGAATGCAAGTCTGTACAAATATGTTGTTTGTGCATGCCATTCTGGGCTGTGACACAGTATTCTGACCATATGGCATTAACAAAGGTGCTGCCTTGAAGAAGACAACTGTCACTGAGCTATTTCGTCAAGAAGCTGAAGTGTTCATCCAGGTCATGGGAGTCCCGACGAAGGTCATTTATTGCAGCAGCATAGAAAACGCTTATATGTTTATACAGTAGTAACCCAGACGAAGGAATTGACTTGAGGGGAAGACCATCCATTGCAGCCACAAAAATGAGAGTGGACAATATAATCGGTTTCTCCCTGCGAAAACTGGCCTGCCCCCACCTTCAGGGGTTACTTGAGGTTATCAGATGGAACTGCAAGAAGGATTGCAGCTGAAGCAGATGCGCCTGTAAGGATCATGGCCTAGATTGTTCACGTGTGTGTAGAGAATGCAAACGACTGAGCTGTGCAAACTCATCAAACCCAGACCTTTGAAAATGACATTGGCGAAGACTGGTATTGGGATTGAAAGTGCTGTGAAATATTTCTCAACTTATGGCAGTGTTCATGAGGAATAACAATAAAAGACATCAACTATATGTATGGGAAGTCACTTCCCCTAATAATGTTACCATGAACCAGAATGTAAAGTGAAACATGATAAGTTATGTCGTCAACTTTGCCTATAATTCAAAGTATTATTTGTTTGATAATTAAATGATATCTTAGGATCTGCATAATTTTTCTTCTTTCATCAACAACATTTGTCTTACAAACAATTGTGATGGATCATAAATGCCAACTGGCAGGATATTACCATGTATGATTATATACCCTGGTGTAGAACTATCGTTTTGCTATCTACTTTTGATGAGCAACTCCATTGGGAATGCAAATGTTTTCACCACCATAGAATAATGTATCCTAGATCACCATGTATTGATTGGATTTCTGGATGGTAAACTGTCCTTATTCAGAGACAAACCAATATTTTCTACCTTATTATATGAAACATGATGGTGTATCTTTGTGTTAGAAAAAGTCGTATCTACACGAAATAGATTTTGGTAGACTTTTAGTATGTTGTTCTGGGGACATATTAGAATTGCATTCCAGTGAAAAAAATTTAGTTGCATTTTGTTTTGGGTCCAGCTAAAAAAACCCCAGATAGATTGCCTGGACTGTCATGAAAATGGTAAAAAGTTCAGATATAGAATGACTCCATACATCCGCCATTTTGAATTTCTCCATAAATATTTTCGTGCAAGGGTATTATTTTAGGCTGAGCAGAACCTTGATATGATAACGAATGGAATGAGTGAAAGTAATGATCCATTTCTTTCACGCTTAGTACCAAGTACAAGGTTTTCTTATAGGAGCAAGAGACAGGTAAACACTGGAATTTCGCGAAAAATACCTCAAATTTCAACTTGATATTTAAGATATTTCCCATGCATATGGGATTGTAGACTTTTAGTATGTTATTCTAGGGACCTTTCTGAAATGCATAGCAGTGAAATAAATTCTGTTGCAATTTGTGGTGGGTTGACCCCAAAAATGCGCTAGATTTACTGGGCTATGAGGTGAGTAAATTTTAGTTAGCTGTAGATCAGGTCATTCACAATAATATTTGTGTTTCCAGTAACCAACTTTAGAACAATTGGGTAGGTAGGTAGGATTATAAAAAAAAAATTATATCTTTTATTTTTATTTTTTGTACATTAACCTTTTTGTATAAGATTTCAATGAAGTACTGCTGAAAAAGTAGAAATAAAAAAATATCTAATTGAACTTTTTTTTTACTGCAAAATATATGAGCAGGTAGGGTTACTGGAAACAAATATTATTGTGGACGGTCTCAAGGAGAGTATATACAGAGAGCCTCCAGCTGATGTAATGTGTGTGCTCCAAAGTTATATTTTATTTTCAGGATATGTAACTAGACTCAAGGATGCAGTGAAGAGCAGGCGGCTGATGTTTCTATCATACTCCAGAGCGAGGGCTAAAACTAATTTACAGGCTCCAAAATCTCTGACCAGTGGATTCCCAAAGTTCAACCAGCTGAACCTTGTAGCCAAGCACAAGTCCCGTTTCCCTAAATCATAAACAGTTCTGCAAGGACCCTTGTGATCCTCCGCAGGAAAAACCGACAATTGATACTTCACTATAATCTATGAAGATAGTCAAGTTATGGTAGTCTCTGATAAGTCAATCTCAGGAAATGAAATTTTCCACCAAAAAATCTGGGAGTGATCAAATTTAGTAGAACAGAAAGTTGACTAAATGGTTCAAAATCATGCATAAAATCCATTTTTTCTTCATTATTTCAGTGATTTTAGAGAGTGGTCAAATTTATTAGAACCATCGATTGAATTTGTCTCCAAAATTCGGGGTGATTGAATATTGATAGTAGATTCTTAGAGGGATACTGTACACCAGCTTCGCGTTTCCCTATTTTCACCGAAGAGATGAATATGAATAAAGTATAATTATATTGCAGAATAGCGTTTATGCTTTTCAATTTTATGCATCAATCGATATACGAGGTCTTTTATTGCGCTCACAAGGTCTGTCTGTTCACTTTTGCTTGTCCGTTCAATATCTCCAGTTCCATGCCATGAATTGTTACTAGACTTTGTGTATACCTTACCCATGGGTCAAACAGGAACCCTATTAATTTTTTAGGTCAACAGGTCAAAGGTCATTGTCAGTGTGATTAAAAATACAGTCTATCGATTTTTACCCCTCTGCTAAGTTTGATTGAAGAGTAGGGTCTGCTTGGATCATCCGTCCGTCTGTCTGTCTGTCCATCTTGTTTGTTAACATAACAGGATCTCCAAATTTATACCATGCATGCAACTGGGGATTGATTAGAAACCTTTCCAATTTGATTGACCTTGGCCTATTTTACTAAGGGATGGTTCAATACAGAACCCCCTCAAAAGGTTCGATTTCACTTGCGTTATGGTGGAACCATTTTGTTGCTATCTGACCCGTTCGGACTAAGGAGGAGGAGGAGGAGGAGGGAATTTAGCTTAATGTCACACTCAAGTTTGTTTCACTCATATGGTGACAGTCAGTTTGGTTGGTGGAGGAAGCCGGAGTACCCGGAGAGAACCACCGCCCATCGGCAAGTAACTGACAAACTTTCCCACATGGACCAGCTGGGCTCGAACCCGTGTCGGTTCAGCGGTGTGAGGCTAGCGGTTGTTAGGACTAAGAGGGTTCCATGCCTTTGATATACAGAAGAACCCTGTTGGAATAGTTCGTTATGTAGAAGAGACCAAGACCCCTCCCCAGTCATCAGAATTCCTCTGACATGGCTGATGCCTCAAAATACGTATGTGAAATGCGCCATAATTGTAATAGAGAACTTGCTCATGATATTTCAGTTGTAGTTTTTTTTTCAGGTTCTAAATGTCATCAGAATGGTAATCTCTTCAAGCAGTAACAAAATAAGGTGATAACATGAAATATTCAGGTGTTTATTCAAAATGTATTCATGGTCTGGCATACCGAAAACTGGTATATTCCTCTGAAGGAAACGCTGCACGGATGTTGTTCACCACACATGAGGGGATGGCCTTTCTCGGTCTTTTTCCTAGGGCGCGCCAAATAAATCGGGCAAAACGTCTGTAAGAGATGTAGCGGTATGTTCTGAAATTTATAATAGTATGAGGAAGCAAATAGTTGGCTATCTCTATGCCACTATATGTATATATATATACATGAAAAAACTCTACGAATATTGCATGGTAACTAAATAACTGACACTGAATTTCACCCAAGCATACCCACCGAAGAACATCGGATGATGTGAAAATGCTTTGAATGAAATAGTTTCATTTATTACTTGCAATATTCAGTGTTTTTCTTGAAACATTTACCATGCACAAGGGCAGTTTGTCTGCAGTCCATTTACTTATATATACATGTATATGTAACCTGATGGGTAAAAATCACAATGACTGTTCTTTGAACATATTGAGGTCCATCCTTGCTAAGAATCATGGGCAGCATTAGATCGGCACAGTTACAAGTAGGTGCCCCTTCCCCGTCGTGAAAAAGGTGATAAAATGTTGAAAACGACATCAAATCCTGTTCACTTACTCACTCACTAAAAACTAGGGGTATCGCTATCCTAGAAACCTCTGTTACACATAGGAATGAGTCGTGTTCATCGGAAATGAGAATAATTTTCACAATCAGTCACAGAAACATTCTGTGTATAATGACCAATCAGATCACTTGTTTACCATGAACATGGTGATCATGCCAACAGAATCGAAAAGACTACAGTTGCATGGCTTGTGGTAAAGAATGAATACGTAGCCTAGATTTTCAATAAATTATAAAAGTTACTAAATATTTAAAAATTATTCATTTAAAGAAAAAACATAATTATTTATTAATTTTCATAATTTATCGAAAATATACGTATTAATCTACCATGAAATATCCCACATTGGAAAACACTGAAAGTGGGCGTAGTGTGGTCTGCTATCTAAGATAGTCAAGGCTTCTATGGCCAACAAATAGGACAAGTTTTAATTAATTTTCTGTTTGCTGGGCAATATTCTTTCATAGGTTGGGGCATGGTGTATTAAAGTAGAACCCCCCCCCCCTCCACCAATAGCTTCTCACCCTGCATCCTCGTAAGCCAGTGTATCGATAGATGTTAGGATCGATACACTGGCTTGGTTATTTAACCATACGGATTCTGGGTATAAATAGATCAAGGGATTTACTCTAAATCAACCCAATCAGATCAGTGAACACACTATGCTGGTTGATTAGGACAATCCGGTGCGAGGTATGAAATGTAACAGTTTTGAATTTCATCGCGAGACAAACTGCTTTGATGTCCAGCTGAAATAGACATCGGAAGTCAAAAAACCGCAGGCTTGGGATACCGACATGCTATTCCAAACGCGCTTGGGGATGTACGAGATTGTATAAAAAGGCATTGACTCAAGAACTCATTCGAATCACCAAAAATGTCCAGGTAAACCTGCGAGGATTTCCTGGACTTGTGAAGATGACCACTACAAGAAAAAACCCACTAATGGATAGGTTCATTGTCATCAAGAGGTCCATCAGCATCAACGCAAGTCGCGCAAGGAAACTTCAAGAACATCTCTATTTAGACAATTCGCAATGAACCCTGTATGAAATGTCACACACACTACTGTCTCCTCTTTTGCTCTTCGTTGAATTTCATCAACTTCCTGGCAACACATGCTTTCCAGTCCCGATGTCATCAGCTGACACTCCCCACACAAACACCTGGATAGAAGTGAAAGGAAGTTATTTATTTGAAGATATAGTAGTAACATAAGATGGATAAACATCAGAATAAACTTGGGACTGCTGGAGTTTTTCCTGTAAGGATGACGAAGCTGCAGATCAATCTCTGCCAACAATGGTTGCCCATATAAGACATATATATATTGTAGGTGACCCATGGGAAACAAAGGCAGTTTGCCTTGATTTGGCTGTTCTCTTCTTATTTTTGTAAATTTGTCCAACTCCGGCAAATTTCTTCAGATGGTCTTTCCGTCATATAAGACAAACACAATAGCATTATAGTTGACTCGTATATAGGGAATCAACAAATGACAAGGGGCAAGCCTATCACACACTGTTCTGGCATGACAGATCTTGTCCTCTTTCAATGATGTTTTCTTTATATTTTGGATCGAAAACTTAGAAAATGAGGGATAAATGTGATCGTGAAAATAAAAAAATATTGCAAAACATGGAAATAATTAACACCCTTCAATTGAAGGTTTCGTTACTTTTTAGAAGGAAAAAAGTAGATGGTAAAGTCTCTATTGAAGTGTTAATATTGAAGTGTTAATTGAAAAAAGAACATGACAATTCCTGCTACTGGGTCACCATAGCTAGCAAGTTTGGTTTGATACCAATCTGGAGAAGGTGTGTTTGGGGGCGTTTGGTGGTGCTACCCAGTTCATCTCTCTTACACAATTCTTAACAAACTGATGGTATTAGGCCTAAAACTAAATTTCATTTGCCAGCACATTTAAGTTCACTTACATTTCAGTGGTTTGTGAATTTCTGTAATTTCTACAGCAAATTCGCACCTGCAGCTACAACAGAAATACAATCAATTTCTTTGCAGTGACAAAGCAATTGTTTGGGAAATTTCCAAAAACGTACTCGTTTTTCGGACATGCTATTAGATCTACTCGAATGGTTGATGGTTTCACGAAATAAGTCCATCACAATATATTTTTCGGAACAGAAGACACGCGGTTGTTGTTGTTGTTGTGTGAAAACTGAAAGTATTTACCTTAAATCAACCACGAATCGCAGAGGGAGGAATTTTTGGATAGTGACTGAACATAATACATAATCTCGAAATGTCGCCGGACAGAATTATCCTTCGATTTGGTCATGAATTATTAACATTTAGATGGATTTAGCTACCGTCATGACCGTATGCGATAGCCATGCAGCTGGCTGACCATCTAACCGATCACCGACGGATTTTTCACTCTTCTTACTCATCAGTCGGTCTGGCCGACTCTGTCGTGATTCACCTCTTCCTCTGAATCGCTTTCTCTCCGAGTCCGAATCAGTTTCGTCTGCATCATACTCATCGTCACTAACAGCATCACTGACCAACGGTTCAAATTGGTATGGCAGAATACCAAAGTCGTTAGCTCCGTCAGTCATGTTGTAGTGCTGCCAGAATTAGCTCACTTGTCCTGTATGACGTCAGACGGACAGGTGACACGGCAGCTCATTAAATTTCGGTTCGACGATCCAGATAAATACCGTTTTTCTCAATATTTACCGACTCAAACTATTTATTGCGGGGTTACTTATTGATATTATGAATGACTGAAATATTTTAGCAACAAACACGGAACTGTTCACAAATCCTTTAAATAAAATCGGCGTCAAGAGTAGCCGCGATCAATCGCAAGGTTTTCTAGTCGAGCATGGAAAGATTAGTAGCAAAGGCACATGTGCAGGAGAGTGATTAGACGCCTTTTAATTATGTATGTTTGTCAGTATGGAAACGTCTCTATCACCACCTTAAAGATAGCTGTCCCCTTAGAGGCAGTTTTTATATATTTTATGAAAGCGTACATCGTAGGGATTCCAACTATATGATTTCTAAAATCGACGCTGCTAGTGTGTAGAAAATATTCCAATTTAAAAAAATTAAAATTAAAACAATAGCGTTCATTTTTGAATTAAAATTTCATGAAACCTGTTGGTCTTGTTTCAACTTTGATGGTATACCTTGATAGGAGACAATTCAAACTAGTAAACTTCATCTCATTTTTTTTATATTTTTGCCTGGTTTTGTTTTTACAGCTATTTTACTACAATAAATTGAAGAAAAAACCGTACTATTTTATGGTCGTTTGTCTTAAAAGTTGAATTATTAAAAAACTAATCCGAACTTACAACAACTGAGATAAAATTTACTAGATCACCTTATAAGTAACAAGCATGCCAAATTTCAAAAGCGTAGCATGGATACTTTTCTAGAAATAAACGTTTAAATCTCGGATTTTGTACAAAAATAAAAGGCTAGAAATCGGGCAAAATGTGCCCAGCTATACATCTGATGAATTAATCCAAAATTTTTGCTTGAATTCTATTGTCAAATACATTTTTAATCTGTCTAATGGGACCTACTCGAATTCATGTTTATTCTGGATAACTATTACACTAAGTTTTTTTTCATCAAGGTGGTTTAAAGTCCAATTTAATCTTTAAAACTTGCTAAAACTTGTTCAGCTGAGAATTGTTCTGTGTATATCACTTCACGGCGGGTGTCTGAGTGAAGTGTCACTGTTATAATTAGAAACAAAAATGCGGATGTTTGCATGATTTTGATCAGAACGGGGTAGATCAATGTAAATAAGTAGGACTAACAGATAATTAGCGTATCATAATACTGCGGAAATGAGTTTTGGAAAGGGAAATTTAACAGACAAAAATAATAGCAGCCAAGCCCAAGCTGAGGCATTCTGTTTAATTGTTCCAGTGCCTCGGAAACTAAATTTTAATCCTAATATTGAAACACTTCTATTTATAATTTTGATTTCTTTTTTTCACCAAATGTTAGAGGAAATAGTGAATATTTGAATGAAGAAATAAAAAAAATGACCAATTTTGACCCTCTAAGGGGACAGCTATCCTTATCCATTACAAACATCTGCATTTGGGTACCATATGTAGCACTTTGAACAGATACGCTCGTACGCTCACTGTGATTTTAGAAGAGGTGCTTTCTGCTGGTATTGGTATCATTTATTCACCATCCAAAATACAACATATATGAAGAAAAAAAGCAGAAGTTACAATATATCACATAGTACGAGTTCCGTAAATATTAGGGTGGCGGGAGAAAACCCCAAAGGGCTTGTTATATCCCAAAGAATAAACAGAAAAGATGCATTGATTCAATCTCTAAGATGTTTGTGTGAGGCAACGAATTACAAAGTCTTATAAACAAAGCATAATGGTAGAAAGTGAATAAAGGATTAATATGATATTGGACTATGTATTTACTCATTATTATATTAGATATATGGCTAATATGTGCAATGGTTATGATGCTAGTAGAAAGGCTTTAAGAAGGTATTTAAAATGAGAAATTGATATGCAAATTTGTAGATGGGAGGGCAATTTATTCCATTCCCTAGGAGCCTTAATTTTAGCTGTGTGTAGAGAAAGACAAGTCCGAAATGGATAGCGATATAATTTTGTAGCAGAACCTCTTGTGGGATACTATAAGTTATACCAGTGTCTTGCGTTGGTATACAGGCTGATATTTCGTCGAAAATATTTATCTTCGAGACGAAATATCAGCCTGTATACCAACGCAAAACACTGGTATAACGAATTTATCACATTGAAGAGCTATTTTCCTGGTTGGTTTAACATATCACCAACTCGAAAGAAAAACAGGCATAACTCAACGTTGAACAACGTACGGTAAGACATCGTGAGTCGGACAGGCAAAGTGCTTCGATCTCTTTTCGATCTGTTCCGCGATGAACAATAAACTGGATGAAATACTTAGCTGACATTCTGACGTTCCTGTTTATGTGGCATATAAAGCTTTGGATGATAATTTATTTCTTATCTTCCTCCGCAAATACGCAATTTGCCTCGCACAACTTGTTCCAGTGACGGAACTCGCCCATACAAACTCGCCCAGACAAATTCGCCTGAAACAGGCTTTGTCTGCAGGTGTTACACCACGTCCTTGACTGCGTTGGTATATGAGCACGCGCGACCTTGACAGCATTGGTATACGACAATTCTGAATTGGTATACCAACGGTGGATAACGAAGAATTGCAATACGGTCTAATGCACTATGGTAATTAACCAATCAAAACCCTACAATTTACTCTGAAATGTGATAATGGTGTATATCACTTAATCTTGTCAAGTAATTATTAAACATTGATGGTAGAAGTGATCTATGGTGGATAAATTTATGAGACAGTTGCAAAATAAGATACTGATTCAAAACTAACAGAGGCAATATTTTAAGTCTGGAAAATAACGGAGCAGTATGTTCTAGAGGATGTACGAGAGTTATAAGTCTTATTGCTCGTTTTTGAAGGGTAATAAGAGACTTGAGGTGCGTGGAAAAGGTGTTGCCCCAAACAATATTACAATATGAAAGATAGGGGGAAATAAGCGAGTAATAAAGTAGATATAAAGTTTTCTTATTGAGGCTATGTTTAATTGTATTTATCAAACCCAAATTTCGTGATACCTTTTTACATATTTCGTTGATGTGTTTCGTCCAGGTTAGTTTTTCACTCAAATAAACTCCAAGAAATTTAAAATTGTCAACCTTTTCTATATCGTGGGGGTTATGGAAGGCGCCTAATAGGAATAAATCCGCTATTTCACAATTTTTCATCTTTTTTCAGACTAATAATTACAATTAGTTCATTGGCAGAATAAGAAAACCGATTTATTTGATCGTTTTGTAAAAATCAAAATGATCGTCAGAGGTATTTAACCGGTTAAACTTATCTGGAGAAGGTTCCGGTATTTCAGTCTAACGTAATATGTATACCGACACGAAAGAAGGTAGAATAAATGAATACAGGCCATGATATCAAGTTTATTTGAAGAATATTTGCATTATCCCATGCACAAAGGATCATGGGTAATTTTGATGTCGATAGAAATTTATGCTGCGCTGTGATTTTCGCCCGTGTAGAACTCGCTTTTCTCTGAATAAAATGATGCTTGCTCATAATACCCGACAGTGATTGAGAGGAAAAGTAAACACATTCGAAAATAGGTGAATTCTGTCGAAAATATATTTGAGACATCAATGCAACAAACATCATTTATCGGTTTGGGAAAATTTGAAATACCACCAAAGGCATCAATTAATCTGTTAAACATATCTGTACAAGGTTGAGGCATATAATGTGTACACCGACACGAAAGAAAAATAATAACTGAAACTTTCTCACACATAGGACATGACATCCACTTCATTTGTAGAATATTTGCATTATCCCAGATGCAACGATCGCAGGAAATTTCAAAATCCACACAAATTTACGATGCTCTCTGACTTTCATCCGTTTATTCAGATTCTTCTTACCACGTACCCTGAAGAGATGATTTCTTCTGTGTAAAATAATGATTATCCATAATACTTGACAGTGGTTGACAGGAAAAGTAAAGAAAATGCAGATGTCGAGTGAGAGTTCTGTGCGATGTTTGTGGATGGATTATGTCAGATGTTATTTCTGTATTCATTGGTGTGACTACGGATAACGTTTTATTTCTGATCATCGGCTACCCGTAAAATGTGTTGATTATGTCCATTAACGTTTCCTTTTATGATAACACACAATCCTGAAGTAGGACCCGAGAATTAAAGAAAAACATGTGTGACATGGTCACATTGTAGCCAAACCCTGCGATTCTGACATAACTACAACAATGTACATATGGAATACGTACAAAGGCTTTTATTGGTGAAACTATTAGGCATACGGGAGTAGTAGTGTAAGCGTAAATGGACGGAATAGCG
Organism: Hanleya hanleyi; assembly: GCA_036873755.1. Taxonomy (NCBI): domain Eukaryota; kingdom Metazoa; phylum Mollusca; class Polyplacophora; order Lepidopleurida; family Hanleyidae; genus Hanleya; species Hanleya hanleyi. Next base: position 52,015 of record JAVTVY010014305.1, read on the forward strand.
CCTCACTGCGCATGCGCGAGAACAAAAAATGGGGAGGTCATGGGGAGGTGTGCGCAGGAGTGTTGTGCGCAGGTATGACGTCACTTCCGGTTGGGGTGAATGGGGCGTGACCTTGGGGGCATGTATTTCTCCGCGGTGATGCGGTCTGGCGGTGATGCGGTCTGCCTCCGCGGACCGAAAGTAGTCCCAAAACCGTGGGTGTTCGTGGAAGTGTTCGGCAATCTGTAGGGACCGCTAGTGGACCGATTGGGTCGAGTGAGGTATCAAAGTGAAGCATTCGTGAAGGGGCATTTGATGGGCTGGGTGTGGGGTTGAAATATCGTCATTCTGCGCATGCGCGGTGGCCCATGGGTATGGAAATAGACGTTTTGGAGCTAGGGGAGTTCCTAACGGGCCGATGGAGTCGTATGAGGTATCAATGTGAAGCATTCGTGAAGGGGCATCTGATGAGGTGGGTGTGGGGTTGAAATATCGGCATTCTGCGCATGCGCGGTGGCCAAAGGGTATGAAAATAGACGTTTTGGAGCTAGGGGAGTCACTAATGAGCCGATGGGGTCATATGAGGTATCAATGTGAAGCCTATGTGAGGGGGCATCTGACTGGACTAGCGACTCGGGCGTTGTCACCATTCTGCGCATGCGCAGACAGGAAATTGTGGGAAAAGGGTATGGAAATAGACGTTTTGGGAACTAGGGGAGCCCCTAATGGGCCGATGGAGTTGTATGAGGTATCAATGTGAAGCCTATGTGGGGGGGTCATCTGACTGGACTAGTGGCTCGAGCGTTGTCACCATTCTACGCATGCGCAGCCAGGGAATTGTGGGAAAAGTGTATGGAAATAGACGTTTTGGGATGTAGGTGAGCCACGAGTGGGCCGATTGGATCGAGTGAGGTATCCATGTGAAGCAGTCGTGAAGGGGCATCTGATGGGCTGGGTGTGGGGTTGAAATATCGGCATTCTGCGCATGCGCGGTGGCCAAAGGGTATGAAAATAGACGTTTTGGGATCTAGGGGAGTCCCTAATGGGCCGATGGAGTTGTATGAGGTATCAATGTGAAGCCTATGTGAAGGGGCATCCATTCATGGGTGGGTGCATGTAAAAATTTTCCTGAAAAAAAACGGAACACGGACTTTATCGAAAAATCCGGGAAAATGCCTATATGGGGTATGGGGGTATATAGGTCGCCGGGCTTAACGGGGCTTGCCTATCAATAGAGTTATCTCCCCTAGTTCCAGGGTGGGTGTATGTAAAATTTTTCCTGAAAAAATACGGAACACGGACTTTATCCTAAATTACGGGAAAATGCCTATATGGAGTATGGGGGTATATGACCATCCTGGGAAACCTACTTCTCGACATTTGCGGTATGGTTGTTTGGATTTATTTTCTTAGTCTCGTCAAGACAAACATGATAGGAAGTGTCGCGGAGCGAATCGTTGAAATTTTTGGAAAAAGTTCAGGGAGACCCATATAGTCCCATACTAGGGGTATAGGACCAATGTTTGTCCCACTGGGAAACCTACTTCTGGACATTTGCGGTGTGGTTGTTTGGATTTGTTTTGTTAGTCTCGTCAAGACAAACATGATAGGAAGTGTCCCGGCACGAAACGGTGAAATTTTTGAAAAAAGTTCGAGGTCTGTCTATAGCCCCATATAGACCCATATAGACCCATACTGTGGGTATAGGAATTTGCATTTGTCCCACTGGGAAACCTACTTCTCGACATTTGCGGTATGGTTGTTTGGATTTATTTTCTTAGTCTCGTCAAGACAAACATGATAGGAAGTGTCGCGGAGCGAATCGTTGAAATTTTTGGAAAAAGTTCAGGGAGACCCATATAGTCCCATACTAGGGGTATAGGACCAATGTTTGTCCCACTGGGAAACCTACTTCTGGACATTTGCGGTGTGGTTGTTTGGATTTGTTTTGTTAGTCTCGTCAAGACAAACATGATAGGAAGTGTCCCGGCACGAAACGGTGAAATTTTTGAAAAAAGTTCGAGGTCTGTCTATAGCCCCATATAGACCCATATAGACCCATATACTGGGATATAAGCTCAATGCATGTATAAATCCATACGAGGTGGACATGTTGGAGTCTAGGTGAGTCCCTGGTGGTCCAATGGTGTCATATGAGGTGTCATATAGAAAGCAGGCATTTTTGGGGGTGTGTGTGTGTAGGTGTGTTTGGGTTAGAGATGGGCTATTCACGGTTCGAATGGGTCGTGTGAGGTATCCATGTGAAGCCTATGTAATGGAGCATCTGATGGCGTGGATGTGGGGTAGACATAGGGTCACTCTGCGCATGCGCGGTAGCCCAATGGTATGGAAATAGCCGTGTTTGGGGTCTAGGTGGGCCCCTCATGGGCCTATATGGGTCGAGTGAGGTATCCATGTGAATCCTAGGTGGGGGAGCATCCACCTGGACTAACATTCACGTGGTTTGGTGGGTCTGCGCAAGTGTGTGACGTCACTTCCGGGGTTTTTTCAGAATGCTCAAACACTACCTCCAACTTTCTCGGCCCCGGCCCGGCTCCCCCCCAGCGCGCGCGCGGGAGTGATCTCCGGCCGCAGCGCGCGCGCGCGTCATCACCGGCAGTGCGCGGGTCAAAAGGTCAAAGGTCACATCCAGGTCAATCGGTCCAAGGTCTCCATAGTAATAAACTTCATCTATACGTGTTGGACGAGTCTTCACTCACCGTCTTCCTTTACACGCACCTCAATGAAATGCCCGCTCCAAACCTAGACCAAAACACGTACTTGGTCTGTGGGCTGATTTCATTGGCTCTCTATTTTACTATAGTGCTCTTGCATTCTAACATTGATGGGTTACATTTTGGCCCATCCTACACCACTGATTTCAGTTTGACTGAATCTCCACATTGGGCATTTATGCATTATGAATAAAACACACAAGACAGGGTTTTTTGGTGAGATCTCATTTTTTTTATTCAGTGAACAACAACAACGTGAGAACAACCACGTGAAAACTGAAGCCCAGAACAAGGGGCTTGTACATTGAAAGAACTGAAGCCCAGAACAGGGGCTTGTAAACTTAAGCCCAGAACAGCGGGCGTGTGTACATTGAAAGAACTTAAGCCCAGAACGGGGCTTGTACATTGAAATGATGGGCGGCCCAGTCATATACGAGTACATCGCGGTCCTCGGCCTTGGGGTACTCTTCAAACATCTGTACGATGGTAGATAAGGGTCTTCCCCGGCATCGATGGTACAGGTAAAACAAGCAATATTGTCCGCACACGCTACTGGTCAGGCTTTGCAACGTTTGACTGTTCCAACACCACGTCTCTGTGCCTTGATCCATGAAGTCTGTTAAATCGGGATGGAGGGGTGGCAGGCCGTACGGGTCAAAGTATTCGCCCTGCTGTTCTGTCAAGTACACGTCCACCCAATGTTCACCGGGCCGATCCATCGGGTCCGTGTTGAGAACGTAAGCAGCAGGATACATACGGTCTAATGGGAACACATCTCGGGCGAACACCCCTTGAAACATCATACGTGTCTCTGGGTCATTCTCCAGCACGGTGGTTATCTGCTCTGTATCCATGTTAGGTGGAGAAGTCACACAGCACGTTGCGCGCCTTGTCCACTTGAATGATGTTGTCAAACTCGGCGTAGCAGATCACATTGACGGTGCTCCGGAGGGCTCGTTGAAAGTGGATTTCCAACCGTAAATTGCCTTGCTTGGCCAGGGCCAGCTGATGGTCGTTCTCTAAGGTGGGGTCAAATCGAAACAGAACAACGTGTATCCGTTCCCGTAGTCCTCCCGACTGATGAAATTCCCTTCGTCCTGGTTGATTTGACCGGTGGCTGTAAACAGGCTCTGATAGGCTCGAATGAAATTCGCGCGCCCAAAGTTCGGGGTTAAGGCCGTGGCTGGCACCTGTTGTCCATCCACATGCAGGGCCACAAAATTGATGCCGAAATGTTTAAAGTCAAACGGATTCTCTGGGTAGGCTCCACTGAAACTGGTATTTTCCACACAGGCCAGGATCAATCGCTTGGGTAGTTCCACCAGGAACAGGTTGTCTTTGTTGGCGCTCATATTTCCAGCAGACACAGAGAACACTTTGGTTTGCACACGTCGGATAGGGTACTGGGCTGGTTTTGTTTCCAAGGCTTTCATGTGTCCCAATTGAACGGCTGGATTCGGTTTCACTTTTCGGACATACAGGACTGCGTCTTCGATGACAATCTTATAGTCAGCTGCATGCGCCTCTACGTTAGTGGCCATCAAGTCGAAGGTCGGAGGCGCCCATATCAGTCGGATTTTGATGGGGATCTTGTTCAAGAGGTATCGGTCTTGCATGAACATGTCTGCGTGCAGTCGACCCATCACATCCACCGCGACGCCGTTCGCGGTCAAAGCCTTCCGGTTGCTATATCCCGTATTGTCGTTCTCTGCGCCCATGTGCTCGGCTTTGTCCTGGTAGAATAAAGCGGCTGTCAGTTGAGATTTTTTAGCCTCTCGTCCATGCGACAACAGCGTCTCGATGTAGGCTCGATAGGGGTACGTGTTGGTCGAGTCACTGATGAGTTTGTCGCTGAGAAATATATCCACCTGTTGAAACATAGAGTGCAGCCAGAGATTCGTCGGGCCCACCGTTGCTTGGTCGGCGATTCTCGTGCCATCTCCATTGACGATCTTGGCTTTAACATACAAGTATGTATGGGCTAAATCCACATAGGTCGTATCCGCATTACTGATGGTGAACTCGATGGGCCCTGTGGCGTTGATGCTGGACAGCGGGAGATGCTCCACCCATAATCCTTGTTCGGCACTGGTCTGTTTGGGCGGGGCGGTCCACAAATCAAATTCACTGTTGGTGGAGGGGCAGGACTCGGCGTGGATCAAGGACATGTTTTAAGAAAAGATATCCCGGGTCTTCGATGTGCGTCGTCGCTGGGTCGGTCGTCGACTGGTGCGTGGTCTCGGTGGGGCAGGTCTTTTATTCCCTACGGTGCGTTGTGCTTTGGCCACCAAGACGCCTCCCGCTTCTTTGGCCCGCCGTTTCAAGGCTTCTTTGGGTGCCGTACCCCCCAAGACATCACCGGCCACTTGCAGTCCACTGCGTACCGCTTGTTTGCCGATTGCTTTCACCCCACGCGTCACCAAGGGCAGGAACGTTTTGACGATGCTCCCGAGTATGTTCCCCAGTCCATGTCCACGTTGCATGCGTGCACCACTAAAAACCGGAAAGCCACCCCCGGCCTGTTGGGCATAATAGTCCATATAGCTGCGTGCATCGCACTCGTAAGGCACCTTCATTATACAAAGTGGGGAGCACGTGCTTGTCGAAAATGAAGTGTCACCACCACTTTCCCGCGTTCGAATGCCACCGGTCGTCCCGTGTCATCTCTTATATCCACCGTGATCGTGTTGATGTGGGTTTGTCGTACGGGCAGGTAGAGCATGTGGGTGAAACTGTGGGTGACTTGATCTCCATACAACTTTTTAATGGGCACCACCCGTAACAGAGGTGTGTTGATATCGCCCACGATGTGGTTGTCCACCACGTCCGAGTAGACGTAGAGTCCGTACATACCCGACTTCATATCCATCGGGATCTCGCCTTGGTGGGCGGTGGGACCAGCGAACGTCCGTAGATCGAAGCCCAGCATTTGCTGTAAGATAGGACTCAGTACGACACTCGCGTTGGCGGTGACCACAAGCTCTGCCTTGTCGTTGTGTGCGTTGTAATCGAAGTTCACGTGATTCTTGAAGGGATAGGCTTTGATGGGTTTTGAAGTATTCGTGACCTCCCGTAGAGCCTTATAATGCAATAGTCTTGACAGCCCACCCATGAACTCCTTGGGAGTATCGTATTGGCCTTCGGGGAGGGTGAGTCGGGTGTCTTTTCCTTCGTAGGTCACCTCGTACCACACTTCATTGGCTCGCACGTTGTACCACGAGTAAGGGTATTGGATATCCACGAGGCCACATTCCCATCGTCCAGGTAAATGCAACGGTTGCGGTAACTGGGTCACGTACTTGGCCACGGTGTTGTCAGGAAACACATCCAGCGAACTGTTACTGGGTAGGGTGAGGTAAAACATGGCGACTGAGCTGTCCTGCTGCTGCTGTTGGTTTTAATAGGTGTTCCAGGCCTTGGGCGGTTGTGTCCGGCGTCGTGTTCGTCGCGTTGACTTGCTACGTGTCACGGCTCTGGAGATGTGGGGTGTCCTGATCAAGGGTGGTTTTTTAAAGGTTTGAAAAGAAGGTGCCCGTTGTGGTGGTGGAGTTTTGGGGGGTGACTCCGGTTCCCAGTCGGATTCCCAAGAAGGTAGTGGGCCACTCGGCGATTGCTGGGTTCGCTGCATAAAGGCCCAGCGGTGGGGGTTCCCCACCAATTCCCGTGGTACATGCATGTATTTCAAGCCTTGAGCGAAGACCTCCCATCCTCGAGGATCCGTGTGCGACCTCCGTTTACGCATCAGGTCATTCACTAAATCCGTGATGTGGGTGCCGGGGACCACCTGATTCTGTACCAGGAGTTCGCCTTTATCATTCCAAGTCATGTTAGGATTCTGTTTCATCCGTTGTAATACCAGGCCAGCTTGTTTCTTGAACGAGGCAGGTACACTCTTCAGCACTTCGTCTTCCACCCACTGTGGGGCTGTGGGGGCTACCCCTGGTAATGGCGGCTGTTGGAGCGGTGCTGAGGTCGGCGGTCTGTCACGTGGTGGTGGTGGTGGTGGTGGTGGTGGTGGTGGTGGGGGGGTAGAGAGGGAGTTTTATGTTGGTCCGCAGACGTCGCCTTGCCGTTGGAGGCGTCTCATTGTAGTATACTTTCTCTTCACTGTCAGCAACCCAGTCTCTGTAAGGTCTGTTTGCATCTCTCCATCGGGGTGGCATGAATCTTTTATCATGAGGTGGGACAGGGTGGGCGATTGGGTTTTGAAGGAACCGTGGTTCGACAGGATGCACATTTTCGTGTGGTTCATTGTCGGCGAAAGTCCACACCGTGCTATGGACCCAACTTTGGAAGCGGCCAGCGGTGCTAAGATGGCCCCGAGAAAGCCGCCTTTCTGTAACACCTTTGCTACTTTTGTGTTTGTGGACCCGCTTATATGGATTAGGAGTTCGGGGCCTGTCTTATGTAGCCTTGGTCTTCTGAGCTGGAGTCAGTGGTACGTTGCCTTTTAACAGGTTGTACCGATCTCGCACAGACAGCGTACAAGATCAGGGTCCGCACCGCGTACAATGGTGCGGACCAACTCGGGTGGGGCCGTCTTCAGTACACGGAGCGTCGGGGCGTGCTTCCGTACTCGCGCAGACATCATGTACAACTAATGCCAGAACCCACAACTCTGCTCCTTTTATCTACCTCAGAGACAAAGTCAACCCTGCTGTGGTATTCATTCTTTTTATTATCCCCATCATCAAACACACACACACACTCCAGCTGGGGCGCCACTGTGGGTGTGTTTACATTATTTTTGCAAGTACACGTGGTGGGTCTCTCCGGGAAAGATGCCGGTCCGTAGTCGAAGGTGGTCGGGGGTGGCTTGCTTGAGGTCGAAGAGCATATACCCGTGCTGAGGGGTTGTGGCATCTTTAAAGGCTTGCAACGCAAACGGTGTGCGGCCGGGATATATCTGTCTCGCCAGGTGCAGCAGTTGAGTGGTATCTCTCGGGTTTTTGAAGACCACCAGGTAGTGGGCATTTAAGCTGATGTTCCGATGTTCTTTGTTTTTACTGAACAGATTCTGCACAATGTAGATGATGCTGAGCCGTCGATGATGGCTGCCTTTGGTAAAGAGTTAGGTGACCCGCGCATCCGTCTCCGCCAAGAGATCATCCAGAACCACCAAGGTGTCGGGTTCCAAATCGGCCAGGTTGGGTAGGCCTTCCACGAACGTGATGTAGGGCATTGCTGCACACGCTGCCTGCCATTCTCC
>JAVTVY010014306.1:0-69882 GCA_036873755.1 Hanleya hanleyi
GCAAGAAGGGATGTTTCGGGAAGTTGGTCGGACACTAGATCGGAACTGGCGACGTGACTGTATTTAACCCTACCTGGCCTTTCTGCACTATCTCCGGAACGACAGAAAATCGAGAGCTGAAACTCCTTGATTTTAAAGCTTATCATATTGGGGTCATTTTGAGCCGATTTGCATAACCCCCGGAGCAGAGGATCATGGGTAAATTCAAGATGGCGGCCATGTGAGGTATCAGAAAAGTGATGTTTTTGTCATATTTCTTCAAAATTTCTGCTTTTCCGCGATGAAAAGTGGGCAAAAACTATTTTATATCACATCACATTAATTTTTATTAATTTATCATGCAGTTTTTGCGAAAAATTGCATAAATAAAAAATTCGGAAAATCCGACCGAAAAATCGACCAAAAAATGCCATTTTTGAAAATGACGTCACTGTGATGTCATCAAAGCGGCCATCTTGGATTTTTTTTACATTTTCTGGTAGAGCTTGACCCAAGGGTATAGTGTGGTAAGTTTCAGTCCCTTAGCTCAAGGGGTAAGAAAAATAATTAGGGAGGGCCATTTTGCCCCCCCCCCTCCCCCCAGGCCTGGACAGGTCCCAAAACCCCCAGGCCAGATAGGGTTAAACATTTGTACAACTCATTCATTTCCATAATAAAGAAAACATGGATCGTTAATTCGACTGAAGCGACAAATTTCTCCTTCCATTCAAAATTTCGCCAGAAATTAATTGGAGATTATTGCTTTGGTCGACGAAAAGCCTTATTTTAATATATTTGGGAAACGTTACATTGAATGTCAAAATGCTCTGAATGCTCACATTGTGTAAATTCCTGTATCGCAATGGCTCGTCTTCAAAACAGTGGACGCGTTTTTTACCATATTACATTCATATACACAGCTAACAGTAATGTCCTGTCCACATCTAGATCATCGAATTCAATATAGTTTGACCATTCCTCCGACGAAACTGTTCAGATGAACATAGTATGTCAAGAATGGTTCGAGAGAATATAGAGCACTATCAGGTTTCGGGTTTTCGTTTCAAAAAAGAAGATAAGATAGACTGTATTTCATATTTAGAATAAACGTATATGTCCCTATTGTACAGGTAACTTCGCATCTTCGCATCTTCGCGCTTCGCATCTTCGCATCGTACCTTCGCGCATCGCATCGTAACTTCGCATCTTCGCCTTTTGGATTTCATGTTCTAATGCCAAACCCACGATGGCCCTTCTCGGCCATCATAGAATGTTGAATAATGGCGTCCAACTCAGCCTCGTTTTTTAACGAACATGCGCAATGACTTTTCATCGCATAGCTCCATCGCATAGCCCCATCGCATAGCCCCATCGCATAGCTCCATCGCATAGCTCCATCGCATAGCTCCATCGCATAGCTCCATCGCATAGCCCCATCGCATAGCTCCATCGCATAGCTCCATCGCATCGCTCCATCGCTCCATCGCATAGCTCCATCGCTCGATCGCTTCATCGCATAGCTCCATCGCATAGCTCCATCGCATAGCCCCATCGCATAGCTCCATCGCTCCATCGCATAGCTCCATCGCGCATCGCATAGCTCCATCGCATAGCCTCATCGCGCATCGCATAGCGCGACTTTTTATCGCATAGCTTCATCGCTCCATCGCATAGCTCCATCGCGCATCGCATAGCTCCATCGCATAGCCTCATCGCGCATCGCATAGCGCGACTTTTTATCGCATAGCTCCATCGCTTCATTGCATAGCTCCATCGCGCATCGCATAGCTCCATCATTCCATCGCATAGCGCATAGCTCCATCTTTCCATCGCATAGCTCCATCGCTCCATCGCGTTAAATTAGAAATGAAAGACGCGATGGCCCTCTCGGCCATCATATGTGTGATATATTTTTGCCTCAAATAATTACTGGGTTCCGCCAGTCGTGACAATAAGCGTCAACATGCTCGCTACCATTTTTTTGTCTTTTAGTTTTTGAGTGACAGAGTGAGTGAGCGAGTGAGTGAGTGAATAGAAATTAACGTCGCTTTCAACAATATTTCAGTTAAATCGCGACGAACCAACGAAGCACCACCCAGCCAAGTTGCGTTTCTGCTGCTTCAAAGAAAAAGTCTTTGAAGCAGCATGGAACCAGACACCCTCCATCCACCAGTCGCCTGCTATTGTCACGCAGTTGTGGCATTAGCTGGCGACCTGACAACTGCTAATGACACAATTGTGTTATTAGTAGTTGCTACAAGGGCTGCATCCGTGAATAGCCTAATACATTAAGTGGCTGCAGTAACTTCCAGATCAATTAATACAGAAACTCCATTCCAGGATTCTAAGAAATACCGCCACATTTTAAATTCCAACTTCTGTGATGTAAGAAGGAGGCCGAGCAAACTATACATTTCACATTTGCTGCAATATTTTCTATGTTAAAAACTGGATCGAAGTTCACGAATACGAGTCACGTTTTTATGGGGATTCCGAATTTCATCTTATCAGAATCAAGGGATAATCTCGACTCAAGTCTACATCGATTTTAGGAGAATCATAATACTTTTGTCACAATCGGCCGAGTAGGGCCACGCGCGCACAGTCAGAAAAAATACCCTTTTTGGGTGATAGGATCTGGTTATCACCCTTTCAGGGCGATGAGAAAAGGTGACCCTAAAAAGGTGATCAGACCTGGCCATCGCCATAAAAGGGTGATGAGATCCAGTCATCCCCCTTTTAGGGTGATGAAAGACGAGTGGCCATCCTTGGTCATCACCCTAAAAAGGTGACGATATCTCATCACCTTTTTACGGTGATTACAGATGAGTGGTCAGACAAGGTCATCACCTTTATAAACAGCTATATCCAAATAAATACTGGTTTGCTTAAAATATATGTACCGCTACAAAATTGTAATATATCACCTTCATTATGCTGTAAATTGATATAATTTGTATTTTTTACCCATATTAAAATGAATGGGAGGATGGTTCGACAGACGGAATAGGTATAAACAGATTATTTTTTCATTCACTTGTATTACCAATGGAAAAGTTATTTACCCCTCACCAGAAAGATAAAGATTGACTTGAAAAGTCTATGTAATTATATTTGTTAATAAATTGTTAAACACTTTTGAAAGTTAGCGAAATTAAGCTGTTTTGGTGGAGACACGGTTGACTGCACATACATACCATTGTCTCTGATTGGGCGGAAGCTAATAGGCTGAGCAGCGATCGCTGGCAGACACATCGAGCATGCCAGTAAATTCCGACTGGATTTTCTCGGTATATTATTTGTATATATTATGCAAGACCATCTAATTTACAGAATTTTGAACACTTCGTTACTTAATTCAGAAACTATCTCCTGAATGGTTGTATGGCCTGAGCATTCAGGAGAAAACCCGCATTCATTTTAAGAGCGTAAAAATGCTGCTTCAGTTACATAAAGTTTCCGACCATCCAGTAATATGTAATTACTGTTGAGGAACACATTCATGAGTGCACATGCATTAGCGTTTTTACAAAATACATGAGGACACCTTGAACTTTGAAAATTACTGAATTAGGTCTCTGATAAAAAGCAACACGGTCAAAACCCCAGCATTTGTCATATTGTATCCTAATGTTGATATAAACCGATATATTCCGCATTTGAATTCTATTTCCAAGAATGATTTATTCAGTGTAATAATGTCATGTAAAGTGCAACACGTTTGTGCTGTAGCTGAGTATACTTATATTGGCTTGGTTCATACTCCATGTAAGGATCACGAGACAATGTATACAATAGCCAAGTCTGGGGACAACAATATGTCTAGAATTGAGCCTTTTCAGCTGCACAAAGACTCAGACAATAGCTTCCTACATCTACCATTGGCTTCCAACGTTTGTAGCCTATTAACTAAGCTATAACCTGGGTATATTCGTCCCAGCTATAACAACTATAATATTATATGATCACCTCTGTCACACAATATATACATAATAGTATAGTCTTATGAGTGTGTTTTCAGTTTCATTGAATTTTTATTGTCATTTCATGTTGCCATTAGCCAGTGTGGTATATTTGTGCAATAAACTTTAACTCTGAACCCTGTCAAACGGAGTTATCTTCCTTTCGCTCCATTGTGTGCGACTATAGAGGGCGCTGTCATTCGATTCATTTGTAAACATGGCCACCGCATGGAGACAGGTATGAAAACAGTGACAGAGAACAACTCTACTAAATCAGCAGATTAAGAGTATAGCTGGGAGACATAATTCTACTATAGGTAAGTGATTTACCGATAAATAAATCAACTTTGCACGGATTTATCACCGCTCAGTATAAGCCAAAATGGATAAAACCAAAAGTTCGTGTAGGAAACTGGGGTCACACTGACCCCACAGCGATTCAGTCATTTCATGATTTCAGCGAGTCGACTTTCAAGGATGAAATAATTGAATTTGCACTCGTGTTGGAGGTATAGGACTGGATATGCTTTTTATACATCAAACTCGAAATTGCACAATCGAATTATGTCAGCAAAATAAATATATTTGATGTTTTGCCAATCCCCAGAATCAATATAGACAATATATTTATTGCCATATTTATTTTACAGGTTTTAGGTTTAAAGATATTTAAAGTCTTCAATGAAGATAGAATAATGTTTACTTGGAAAACAAGTGGTCTTTCAATCAAGGTTGGTAAATGTACACTGTGTGCGGACTTGTATCCGCTATGCCATGGGCCCAATATATGCGCACATTTAATGAAGCCACTTTTAACATGGTTTCCGACATGTACGGAAATATAGTTTATCAATAGTCATATATGCTCTGCATGCAATCTGAATTCTCAACTATGTGACCTAGTCCTACGAAGTGGGCTCCCATTTGCAAATTTTCCGGTAATGAGTGAGTCCATCCGAATCCTTTCTCCGGCAAAATAAGAGAACCGTGATCACCTTCTTCGTAGGTCCTGTGAAGTTAGCCACACCCCCATGTTCCATTGGCAAATATATATATATCTTTATTGTTGCATTAAGCCATCCGGCCCATGAGCACATTACAGAAAATATACATCTTCGGCGGAGCAGCAAACAGTTGGCAAAACGCCTTACTATACACATACGTGCAATAAATTAATCATTTGTAATTTCTGAGCGTAATTTAAAAGCTTTTGAAATGTAGGTAGACAGATTTTTTACAACTGTGCAGGTGTCATTAGATATTAATTGTACCATTTTTCGATATTTGGATATTGCCAATAATACTTTGAAATGTATTTTACCCTTAAGTTGGTGTAAAATGGACATACTAATACAAAATGGAATTCGTCCTCAATCAAGTCACAGTTAGGACATTTCCGATCCTCAATTTTTGTTTTTATTGGCTTGTGCCACCTACCAACTTCGATTGAAGATGGTGGGAGGAGGTTCGAAATCTTGTCAGTGCCATTCTATGAGATTTGACTGTGATAACGTCCAAATATGGTTGAAAACAAAAACTGCTAATTCGAATATAAAATGTTGCTCTAGTGGACAAAACAAGTCGAGCATGCCATTCTTGAACGAAACGGTCATTCAACCTTTGTCTCACCAATGATAGGAAAGCAGTTTCATTTCCCACTTGCTGGGTATGCCAAGCATAATACAAACCCAAATTACCCAAAAGATCGCGTAATAGACTGGCCCACGAAATTTTGTTAGGATGAAATTCCAGATCATCTAATAGTATACCATAAACCTGTTTTACAATCTTTTTATCGTCCATAGATAAAATTTTCAACCAAAATTTAACAATCTTATACAACCGTTTCGTTAGCAACGTTGTACGACCTAGTTCCCCATAAATAAAGTCGTTTTGTGTACATAGCCGCACACCCAAGACATTTTTACAGTAATGCAAATGTATACGTTCTATAGCCATAGCAGTAGAGAATCCCCACACTTCCGCACCATAGTTCAGTATTGGCAATATTAATTTATCAAATAAGTCCAACGAGTGTCTTGGAGAAATCTCGGTAAATTTATAAACTAGTCTATGGAGGCTGAATATCGCCTTTAATGCTTGACCTGCTAATGTATTTTGGGCGTTCATAAAAGAGCCACCGGTCGTAAAAACGATACCTAGGTATGAAAAACTGCTAACTATTTCTAAATATCGATTATCATATAAAAAGTTAATGCCGTTTGGCAACCTACCGCCTTTTCTGAATATCATCACCTTCGACTTTTGTATACTCACGATCAATTTCCATTTAAGACAATAATCGTGTAAAATATTCAACCCATTTTGTAAGCCTTCAGCCGATTTAGCAAAAACAATTATATCGTCAGCATACAATAGTAAAAATAACTGTAGCATACCTATGTCTAAACCTTCAGCCCCTCTTAAGTTAAACTCATCTTCAAGGTCATTAACATACATAGAGAATAGAAATGGCGACAGACACTCGCCTTGTCGTACTCCTGTAAAGCATGTAAACTCTTCACTGGTGAAATTTCCAGATCTAACTCTCGACTTAACAGATTTGTACATTGACATAAGTACGTTTAATAATCTGCCACGAACGCCCAGTTTTAATAATTTCAGCCAAAGCAAGTCCCTGACAACATAATCGAAAGCTTTAGTAAAATCTACAAAAGCACAAAATAATTTCTGGCCTGTGTTCACGAGATGAGTGATAAGACCATGTAGAGCAAACAGATTATCGACTATACCCATGCCCTGGCGAAAACCTGCTTGGGCCTCAATGTATACAGAGTATTTCACGGCCCATTCTCCTAATCTTATTTAATATTCTAGTAAATAATTTCCCTAAACTGCTCAATAAAGTTATGCCTCTATAGTTATTAACATCATCAAAATTACCCTTTTTATGTAATGGAATTATGTAACCCTCGGAACAGGCTGCAGGGAAATGCCCTTTCTCCAATATTACGTTAAATAATGTCAATATTGTCGGTTTTAATACATCTATCCCATAAATCAGAAATTCGTTTAATATACAGTCTGGACCACCTGATCTATTCTGTTTTAGTTGGTCCACCGCGTGATTAATATCTTCAACATTAATTTTATCGTCCAACTCACTGAACATCACTTGTGCCTCTCCTTTAATATATCTGTCAAAAATAAACTGTTCATCTTGGTCGGGTATGAAAAACTTACTATCCGGACTGTTAACAGCTTTAAAATATCTAGCAAAATTTGATAGAGGAATATTATTACTTGGTAAGCCTGAAGAGCCTTTTAGTAACTTCCAGTATTCTT
Source organism: Hanleya hanleyi (assembly GCA_036873755.1). Taxonomy (NCBI): domain Eukaryota; kingdom Metazoa; phylum Mollusca; class Polyplacophora; order Lepidopleurida; family Hanleyidae; genus Hanleya; species Hanleya hanleyi. Next base: position 7,248 of record JAVTVY010014306.1, read on the forward strand.
TTGCATTTTTCATTCTCAGCATATCTAATTTTTCAGTTTCCCTAGCAGAGAACTCTCGTCTGCAGGTTCTTATCTGCTTTTTATACAGAGTCCGTGCAATAGCTAAATTTGTCCTATTTTCATGAGTTTTATCTTTTCTGTACATGTTTAATTTATCGTAAAAATTAATCCTTTTAGTACGACAATTGTCAAACCAAGGGGAAGATAACTCGGTATCATTTTTCTTGTTTTGAGATCTGTTGACCTTTTCAAACGGTTTGGCACAGTCTTGTATTGTGTCAACTAGAGAATCGAGAGACGATTCGATCAATACAGAGCAAGCTGCATTATCAAGTAATTCGTCCTGAATAGCCTTTAATCTATAGGATATTGCATCAGATTTCAAATTATCAATAAATTCTCCTTTTTTGGTATTATCCCATATAAACGAGCGGCTAATAAATGCCGAATGCGTTTCATTTGCTTGTTCGTCAATTACAATTTGTGATTTGCCTTTAATGGAAAAACTAATGAGACAGTGATCAGACAGAATATTTGGTTCACCTACATCAAAAGCGTATATTGACTTTATAAAATCGGGATTAACTAAAACATAATCCACGAGACTGGAGCCATTGTGCTTCACACAGGTAAATTGCCCAACGCCCTTATCAGTACCACATCTACCGTTAGCAATGCGCATTGAAGTTTTCTTACAAAACTCCAACAATAAAGATCCATTACCATTGGTTGCAGACATATCTTGTGATGCTCTAGGTATGGGATTGTCTATCAAATAAACAGCCGGTAATGGAACATGTACAGTCTGCAATTCCTCTACAAAATCTGGTGCTTTTGTTCTTGCATTCAAATCACCACAAATAATTACCTCTGCATTATTATGTGAAGATAGATCCGTTAATGTTTCCGATATTCGATCAAACACTGAATCAGTAATAGCATTTCTGGCAGCTCCATCTGGTAAATTATAACACAAGCACAAAAATATATCGTACGGTAGACCAGTTAGCATAGAAACAATTTTGATCCAAATTATGTCATCGTCAGTTTTTACCAGTGTATCCTTGTTAGCTAAATTAGAACGAATGTACAAAATAATCCCTCCAGAGTCTCGTTTGGCATTAATGTTTCTCTGTCCGTGTAAAGGAAAATGCTCAAAACCCTCTACCTTCAGTTCGGAAAATTCATTTGTCCAACATTCAGTGAACAGCACTACGCCATTTGTCGCAAATAAATCAGTTACTTCCGGAGTTTTTAACTTGTTTGTTGACTTTGTTACTAGTCCTTGGATAATTAACAGGGTAAACGATGCATGTACCTCCTCCCGCTTGTCCTAGGTTTGCTCATCTAGTCGCACCGTTCCCATGGTCACTCCACTTTCAGGTCCCATATTAGGGTTGTAACCAACAAGAAACAAAAATGCGAATAAAACGAAAAAAATCATATATACATATCCCCGAATGTGCATTGATCTTCACAATATCAATTAAATGTATGACAAACTCCCACGTAGTTAATAAAACTGTTCCTTGTCTGTGGCTCCGCCCCTTCTTGCATAAAAAATCCGATTGTAAACGTGAACATCCACAGCTGAGAAATGCACCGGAAGTCTCCAATCAGTGGTACCTTGAAACTGGTACAAATCTCCACGCAGATCCTTCTATCACGATGAGCTGAAGAGTGAAAATACAAGAGCGTTAACTCTAAACTGAACTGAACTAATGGAGGCTACCGACGAGTGGACCATGGTTGATAATTCCTGACATATTCATAATAAAAAAAAATAGAATCGGTGACTGGAAGATATTTCATCAGTTGAATGGACGGAGAAGATGAAAATGAATTACGAGTAAAGAGAGAGAAAAAAAGAGAGGAAAACATACTTTCAACCTACTTCCCTGCACAATATTATGTTTTATGAGCAAAGCATATCTGCAAACAAGATGAAAAGGTATACAGGCCTGCGGATCAATACTACATACTTACTAATATTAGAACAAAAGTATCACGAAATTCTGCCCGATCCACAATAGTAACCAATCTGCCATAACATCCATCAAAATGTCCAATCAAGAAAACAACACAAATGGGTGGAATATACACTGCAATTCGCTAGTATGTAACATTAATTATATATTATATTATATTATATTAATTATAACCCTTTTCATGATATTTTTTTCATATTTTTTAATCTTTCGAAATAGCATATCAAAAAAAGAAGCCGCGCGCCGTTCTGAAATTAAGGGTATGGTGTAGCTACGTACGTGGTCTTTCAAAACAGAGTAAAATGGGAGCGGCGCGCGGCTTAGCTTAGACGAAAAATCCATTAATGATACCCCTTTACATGATACGAGACGAATTGGCATTTCATATGTCGAATATCCATTGAATATCCAATATCAAACGAATATCCAGCGAATATCCAATGAATGTCAAATGAATATCCAACGAATATCCACTGAATATTTTTGAATATTTAACCTTTGTAAACCGAACCTGTGAGATATGAATGTCCAATCTCCAATATCCAATATCAAACCCACTTCACACCGCTCTTGTGTGAGGCTTACAGCTGGTTCTCGCGAGAGTTGCACCAATATGTGAGGTTTGATATGCTTAACTTGCGGTTTGAAGTGGAAAATTCGGCCCGAGATCCGCACATGCTGCTCGCAATCCGTACTTGATCCACACATGACGCCCGCAATCCGCACTTGATCCGCACTTTTATTTGCGCCACTAGACTCCAGACTTATCCCGAATGCTCCCGTCTTCTCCCACACCTCATTATCGTTTGTGGAATATCCACCAGTCTACAGCCTCTTTCAACTTGTGTTAAAAAGGTGAATGTTTGCAGGCGCCACATTTAAATGGTGACGGTCATCATCTTTCAAGGGTGATGAATTTGCGTCATCTCCCTTAAAAAGTTATGTCCAAACTTCACACTCATTGCTCATCGCTCTTCAGAGGTAACCACTATCGTTTTGGAAGGTAATCATAGAAAAAGGATGAGGTATGGTTTTTCATTTGTGCCAATTCGATCTCGCAAAAGTCGACGCACGACGCGCGACGCGAAAAGTCGACGTCACGTTCCGTCGCGCGTCGACTTTTACAATGTTAAAGACATAGGCCAAAACTCGACGTCGTGTTTCAAAAGTCGACGTCGACTTTTGCCCAATCTCCTAACATTGTAAAAGTCGACGCGCGATGGAGAGGGCGACGTCGCCTTTTAAAACGCGACGTCGACTTTTTCCGTCGCGCGTCGACTTTTGAAATGTCGACGCGCGACGGACATTCGCGTCGGGCGTCGCCTTTCAAAAAGTCGACGGGCGACGCGCGACGGAAAAAAAAAATAATTAGAAAAGCTAATTAATAGCTTGTGTAGCTCAAAGGAAATGTGGGATCTTACTGATTTCCGGCCGAAAACGAAAGTAAAAATGATCCCACACCTCACCTTTACTTTGACAGCATATAGTCACTAGTCTAAAATGGCAGAAAAGAAAGCCTTACAATTAAAAAGGATTGTATGATTCGCGATATAATGCAACGTGGGGCGTTTTATCAGGAGACATTCATCAGGATCTTTTCGGTTTTTATGTCCTCTCGATTGAGGGGTGTGCATTTTGTGGAATACAGGTACCAGTGTTCGAAAATTAATCAGCAAAAGAAAACATTTCAGACAGCGAAACAAATATATTATATATGTTGTACATAGTCTCCATGCATGCAAAATATATTGTCATTCTTGCTATCTCGCAGTAAATTCTCACCAAATTACCAACTCCTGTCAGGCGCTACAAGAATCGAAAATCACAGCTGTGAACATTATAGTAATACATGCTCCCCAGACATTTTGTAAACCAAAAGCCGACAGGCGACGCGAATGTTCCTCGCGCGTTGACTTTTCAAGAGGCGACGGAAAAAAGTCTTTAAAAGCGACGTCGCGTCTTTAAAGGCGCCCTCTCCGTCGCGCGTCGACTTTTACAATGTTAGGAGATAGGGCAAAAGTCGACGTCGACTTTTGAAACACGACGTCGAGTTTTAACCTATCTCTTTAACATTGCAAAAGGCGACGCGCGACAGATTTTTTGCAAAAAGGTGAAAAAAAATGTCCCAGTGTACCCTAATCTCCCTTATACGAGTGCTTCAAAATTATGGATCCGGTCCGGTTGAAACCGTACGGTACGATAGGCCTACCGAACAGTATGAATCAGATCATGGATCAGGTATGAATCAGATAATGGTTCATACCTGACTGTCGGTTTTTATGCATGTTCTACCAGTATTACCAATCCAGGTAGCTAGTAACCTCGCCGTGTTAGTTAGTTATTGTATGTGCGTATTTGAAGCTGACCTTAGTCTAAAATTGATTATGATTCACCATAAATATCCCACTTATATTACATGTAGATATTTTAATGATCGTCAGTACGTGGGCCGCTGTTCACAAATATTAATGAATGGCAACTCCATGCCATCTGTATGGACATGGCTGTCCTATTCCCTGTGAAAGTGGCTAGTTTTTATTATAAAACGAGCCTGTCATTAAAAAGAAGGTGTGAAATATGTGCACTGAAAACTCATGGGATTGACCTTACAAAGCATCATCCGAACGCATGGCACGATCATACGTGAAAACTTCTGATGATTCTTAAGTGAAACGCGAAATGCTCTTGCTTACAAAGCGGGTGCGATGTGCATCATTTTATGCGGCTACCGAGTACCCCCCGTTATGAGCCTCGACATCTCTTCCACGTTACCTTCTTGCACCGGAAGTGAACGACAAGGCTAAAGGAAGCGAAAAGCTCGTGCAGAAATTTTACAGTGAGTATCCAAGCAATAATAATGCCATTGTTTCTTTGCTTTGCCTCTCACATCACATATAAAAGCATATCGAAGCACTATGAGTTGATAATTTCAACTTTTGACTGAGTTTCATCCATGATTTTTTTGAAAAGCGCTAATCTGTAGCCGTTGTTGTTGTTACAGTTAGGCGTTTGCTGCTTCTTTCGTCTCGGATTGCGTGTGTCTGAAGTCTAAATTAATATTCGATTTTGATTCCAGGGTGTTGTCTTTGTTACCTAGGAATGTGACGTCATTACCAATCACAATAGACTTCAAAGACCAGTTTGGCCAGGTGTTACAGGTGAGCAGATTCATGCGTGATGAGATGCCCAGAACAGAAGGTGAGCAATCCTACCCATATTGCCCCCACCAGCGTGTTCGGTGCGCAATGACGTCGGTGGCCCAGATCCCATATTGCCCCCACCTGCGTGTTCGGTGTGCAATGGCGTTGGTAGCACAGGTTCCATGTTAGCCTCGTCTGATGCGTTTTCGGTGTGCCGTGGCGTTGATAGCACAGGATCCATATTTCCCCCGTCTGTGTGGTAGGTGTGCATCGGCGAAGGTTTACTAGCCGGCAGTGGAGGGAAGTCGTCCGCTCGTAGATGTACCACTGACTGTAGGGCATTGTCGGTAACTGTTCGGTAAAGGCAATCTTCATCAGCCGAAAGTGTCTCTTCCGGATCAACGAAATCTGGCGATTCGCTAATCGCATTCCGCCTGGTAGCCTCGTTGACATGCTGAACAGTCTGAGCACGTTCAAACGTCGATCTCTCCTCTACCACTCTGGATTTCATAGTGTTCGTCGAGCGATACGATTGGCCAACAGTAGAAAGTCTACTTTCTCTGCATAATAGTCCTCCAATCAGGAAACATGTCACGAGTCACCTGACCATTCACGACAAGCTGAGCGGGATATCTAATTGACACTTTATTATGTCTATTTCCCTTTGCGGCTTTGTAATCATCCCACAGCGCTTTCCGGGCGTTTGTAATCTCCTGGGGATAGTGATGATTTACACCGAAGCTCGTGCCCTTTAATTGGTAGCAATTTTGCATTATAATCTCCGTGTCAAAAAAGTCACGGAACGATACTATTACTGGTCTCGGACGTCTGCTGCGAGGATGAAAGCGACCAAGCCTGTGCGCGCGTTCAAGATACATGGGGTCCTCCAGATTCAAGTCATGGTAAATGAAACCCCGCACGAGATCAAAACAATCTTCGCCTCGCGTTTCACTAAGGCCATAAAAGATTAAATTGTTTCTTCTACTTCTGGCTTCTAGATCAATTGATTTGTACTCAAGAAGTTGTATCCTGTCAAGCAACATAGCAATGTCAGTACCACACGCCTCCAAAACGTCGGTTGATTGGTGCTGGTCTTGTATGGAGGACAGTTTTGCATACATATGCGAAAACTTTTCATCGGTGTTGAGTGAGTCAAACTCACGTCGTTCAATATCTGGTGACCTTGATGACCCTCCCGTGTTAATACGTTGTCGCTTACTTGCCTGCTTACTACCAACACGTTGAAACCCGTCTGCCAGGTCGCCGCCATTTTCGCCGAGAACCTCAAAACGATTTTCATGAATAATATCCAAGTCTTCTCGCAACTGTGGATTGCTAGTTCTCATGTCGCTAGAACCTCTCCTGTTCTGTCCCGTCTGTCTTCCCCTACCCCGTGAAGCCATAATAAACAACGTAACAGCAACAGTGACTGTAATATCCTGGAAACACTAGAGCAACTCTCACTATGCGTCAAGCTACTCCGCCATTATAAGTGCTAATATACCACCTTGGTATGATACGGAAAAATCATCAACGATGAGAGCCCACAGGCCGTGTTGTTGCATGATATGAGCCATACGGCACGTTGGAATTGAGTGAATATGCTGAAATTCTTTCAAATATTGATCCGCTTTGTATTCCTTCCATGTAGATCCATGTCGGGTGAATTTAGCCGTTGCACCATCGTCTCGTGTACCTATCCATTCGGTTCTGCCGGAATACCAACTGCCATTCCCGAAAGACCTGCCGTCATAATACACATGGTCTTTGTCGATAACGAGAGGTTTCCACTCAGATTGTTGTAGAACTTCCGCTTCGCTCACACGTAGAATAGTCTGGATGTGATGAAATGTTTTAATATAATTACCATTGCCAAATTGGCTCTACGTGTCGTTCACTCGCCTGAACTCAACAGCATCACCGTTGGTACGTTCTCCTCACCAGCAAGACGTAATCTGGGCGCCAACTAATGATGCGCCAACTAATAATTTGCCAACTAAGAAAGACATGTCTAAAGGAATTTGTTTTCCACTTCCCAATGTCGTGTCTGAGATATGAACGTAACCGCAGCCTCAGCTCTGTGGTGTTCTCGTATCGTTCAGACGGCCTTTTAATACGATGGAGTATCCAATCAAACCACCCAACCAACCAACTGTAGGCTGATAGGTCGAAGCGACACAGAGAAGGATGAATCACGGTTAAAGGCCAGACTCATTCATATTACATTTACGTTGGCGTTCTCGATTACTGAGAAATATACGGTAGCTCGTAAGAGACATACATTTTATTTTACCAGTTTATTTATTTTTACCTCAGTTAAAACTTTTTAAATCGAGTTGAAATAATTTCTACCTCAGTTGAAACTTTTAACTCCGGTTGAAATAATTTCTACCTCAGGTGAAACGTTCTAACTCGAGTTAAAACACTTTCTACCTCAGTCAAAACGTTCTAACTCGAGTTAAAACAATTTCTACCTCAGTCGAGACGTTCTAACTCGAGTTGCAATAATTTGAAACGTTTCAACCGAGGTACCGATCAAATTTGGTACAGAATTACTGCATTGCCCATTTCCACTACAGCGCATCAGGTTACATCTCAAATCGTTGGTGAAAGATGGGGTATTTATAAAATCGTTTTGAGATCTTATAGGGAAAATGGGACTTGTAGTAGTGTTGTTCAATATGGGGCTGGTATAATATACTTTTGACATGTAACTTGAATCGCGAATTTGAATGTTGCGAATTGTGAAGGAGGGATTTCTATAAAACTGTTTTGAGATGTCAGTTGAAACGTTGTAGGGTTAATGAGACTTGTAGTAACTCTTTACAACATGAGGTGGTAATAATATAAATTTGAGATGTAACTTGAAGTGCTGAAGTGAAAATTGGCAATGTAGGAAAATTGTGTAAGATGGAGAATCTCGTTTGAGATGTTGTAGGGAAAATGGGACTTGTAGGAATTTTGTGCAACATGGTTTCGGTATACATAATTTTATGTGAAGCAGAAAATGCTTTTATGAAACTGTTGGTTTTTTTATTCAGAGTTACCTCCCCTACAGCTACTGTGACATCCGAGAGGTTATTTCGAGTGACATCCCCTGCTGTGGTTATTACGCATTTCTACTCAACCAATCACTTTGACATCACTTTCGGCGGTTTTCTCACCCGGGTCAACACAATTCAGTGAACAGTAAATTTTTCATGTAAGCATTTTATTGTTTTATTGTCAGTAAGAGCACCACGCGTGTGCAAGGAAATACAGATAAATTACCATAAATACAAAAGTATGTATTCCCGGTGGCCGAGTTCCGGTGGCCGATCGGATGATGCAGAAATCAATTTATGAAGAAAAACGGGTGTCAGACAATGTTATAGCATGGGAATCCGTACCCCAGTTGCGCGGGTTGTTGACATCAGATGGAATATCTGATCTGTTATCTTCCGCTCTCGTTCAGCGGGAGTTGTCGGGTAGAATAAGAGAAAAACATGCCCGCCCCCGGTCACAGTTGTTGGGGAAGTTCATCGTTGTTGTTGATGACATTTGTCACCACGTAACGTTGTTGTGGTTGTGGTATAAATGTTACATAAATGATTACGTGATGATCACGATTTACATATTGCACAGTAGTGTATTGCACTGTATGTGGACACATCACATTAAAAAGGTTCAACAAACGTTCTTATATACTTAGAACAGTGTTTTTTAAAAGTCTGTAAAGTTTTACTACGCTTTACCTCGTCTGGCAGGCTATTCCAGCTGGTGACCCCAAGAGCCGATAACGAATTCTTATGGTAATTTCCACGGAAAAGATTTAGTGGAGCAGATCTTGTGTTATATGAATGTTTTTCAGAGACATGCTTGAAACTTGTTTTGAGATGACTTGGCGTATTGCCATTAATAGCCTTCCAAACTAGGGTACATCTATTAAGATAGAATCTTTGTCTAACACTCAACCATCCACATTCCTTTAACATATCCACTCTATGTGTCCGGGGACCACATTCCAATATAATCCTCATTGCTCTATTTTGATTACGTTGGAGTCTAGATATATCATTTTTACTTGCAACACTATAAATTGTAGAACAGTAGTCCAAGTGAGGCAAGACAATCGTATTATATAGGGTAAATCTCGTTTCTTTGGGAACGCAAGGTCCTATACGTTTTAATACACCAATACTTCTATTTAACTTTCGGACAATTTGATTGATGTGTTCATTGAACTGAAGATTATCATCAATGACCACACCTATTCTCCGACCCTTCATGTAAGACCCCTCCCCCTAACACAAAATTCAACAAATACTTTTTTTGTGGTGGTGTCGTACGGTACATGACGACGAGCGCTTTATTGACAATCACTTTGGGGACTCTAACCTCACACATTATCCACGGGGACTCTAACCCCACACATATTTCGGGGGACTCTAACCCCACACATATTTCGGGGGACTCTTAACCCCACACATTCTCCACGGGGACTCTAACCCCATACATATTTAGGGGAACTCTAACCCCACATATATTTCAGCATATATTTCCAGGGTGCTTAAATTAAGCGTTCATTGTAGTATCGACGTGTACCGTAGACGAGAATGGTTAAACATAGACTCTCTGCCCCTTATAAAACACATAAGGCGCTCGACTGAACACTGTTCACAGTCGGAGCTATACTCACGTCTTACGCCCCATGAAGAAAGAAGTTTCCTTTTAATTGATTCCATTCAACCAAAGGAAACTATATAGTACTTAATATTATCGCACTGCATGGACAATATCATTTTCACATAATTTTAAACACAGTTCACTATCAATAAACCGTTTCTTCTGACGACTTCCAATTAACATGGTATTTGTTTCTTTGATAGGCATTTAGAAGTCGGCGTATATAACACAAGGCTATTCTATGGATAACAACTTCTTTATTGCTGTGGAGCTAACGTTTCGTTGGAGATACTTCCAACTATATTAGCTTTGAAAAAGTTGGAAGTATCTTCAACGAAACGTCAGCTCCACAGCAATAAAGAAGTTGTTATCCATAGAATAGCCTTGTGTTATGGTATTTGTTTTTTCTATGTGTAGAATCAACTTATTGGCACATAACCATGTATAAATATTGTTGAGATCAAGCTGTAGTTTTTCTTTAATGGTATTGACATCAGGATTTGCAAAAAAATGGCTGTGTCATCCGCATATAAATCAGCCTCACAGTGGTCTAGACAGGACACGATGTCGTTGATATACAACAAAAATAGCAGGGGCCCCAAAATGGAACCCTGGGGAACACCGGAGTGAATTGGCAGCGAACTAGACAGTGAACTATTGGCAGCAGTTACCTGGCTTCTGCCAGACAAATAGTTTATGAACCAACTCGTATCACGAAACCCATAAAAATTAAGTTTGGAAATCAAAATGCCATGGTCGACAGTGTCAAATGCCTTGCGCAAGTCTAAGGCAACCATGCCAGTGACATTGCCGTCATTTAGTTGTTCATAGCAATATTCTGTCAGTCTACAAGTGTATGTAGACTTGTCTCTGTTGAATGACCTTTCCTGAATCCAGCTTGTGCCGGGTTCAGGATATTATGTTCCTGAATGAAGTCATACATTTGCTCGTGGACTACTTTCTCTAGGATTTTGGAAAAAATAGGGAGAACCGAAATGGGGCGATAGTTATTCGGATCAAGTTTCGACTTATTCTTGTGGATGGGAGAAATACGAGCCGTTTCCCACTGTTGTGGTACTTTGCTCTGAAGCAGGGATTGATTAATTATGTAACTCAAACTGTTGGAAATAGCAGGGGCAGCGATTTTCAGTAGCGCAGGTTGATAATTATCAAGACAAGTAGCCTTCTTATCTGATAAGTCATTTAACAATTTTAAAACACATTCATTTCTCACCCTTTCAAAACAATGATGGAAATGGATTTAAAAACATTTTAAACAAATAGTCAATGGGGGACCGATCAACAGATGGGATTTTTGACGCTAGATTACGGCCTACGTCGATAAAAAAAATGAATGAAAACATTCTGCAATTCCTGTTGCAGAATTACACATAACGCCATTGGCTTCAAGACCAGAAATTCCATTTGATTTGGCTTTGGGAAGTAATTCCTTCAGTAATTGCCACATGCTGGATATATTTCCTGCATTACTTTTTATTTCATTACAATAGTAGTCACTCCTAGCTTGCCTGGAAAGAGAAGTTACTTTATTCTTAAACTTCTTATATAGATCAAAGGATTCTGGTCTATTCGTCTGGGTGGCGTGAGCATGACACGCATCTCTAATCTTCTTCCAAGTATTTATTTCATCGTTATGCCACGTTGGTTTAGGTTTGCCTATTTTGAACCTCTTCAGAGAAAAAATTCGTCAACTACATTGTCAAATAATGTTCACCATGCAATAATCAGCGATGCGGTTCGTCTTCTGAACCAAACCACTGCGATGCTTGGCCAGGCAGTTAATCTAACAACTTCTTGAAATAAACAAATATTCTGAAATTTATACATGTGTTATTCAGACTATTGTGCTATAGATTCAGTTAAAATCATTTCAGTCAAATTTCAATTTTGACAAAAAATAACTTAAATGGTGTTCACAAAGACCTGTTTGAAATAATTTCCAGCTATCCAGTTCTGCAAATAATTTATTGATCATATCATATCTTACACATTATGGTCCCCTACCAAACTTTCTATCCTAATACTTGACAGCTGACATTCCGTGACGTTGTATGTTGGAGTCATTTTGATCCTATTGCGTGACCTCCGAGCAGACTATCATGGGTAAATTCAAAATGGCGACCATGTGGGTTATACCAGGAAAGTGATGTTTTTGTCATTTGTGTTCAAAATTTCTGCTTTTCTATGAGGAAAAGTGGGTAAAAACTATTTTATTCACATCAGACTATTACTTACTAATTTATCATGCAGTTTTACCTAGAAATGGCAAAGATAAAATAAATCGAAAAATCTGACCGAAAAATCGACCAAAAAAATGCCGGTTTGAAAATGACGTCACTGTGACGTCATCACATCGACCATCTTGGATATTTTTACATTTCTGATAGAGCTTGACCCAAGGGTATAGTGTGGAACATTTCAGCCCCTAGCTCAAGGGGTAAAGAAAATATTTAAGGGGGAGGGAGGCAGAGCCCCCTCCTCCCCAAGGCCTGGACAGGTCCCCAAATCCCCAGGCCAGATAGGGTTAATAGACCATTTGCCAGTTCTACGATCGTTACAGAGCAATCTGGGTATATTCATTGTATAGCACAGATGCACAAAATGCACATGCAACTGTTTCGAACCCTTTTTCAAATTTCGAACTAAATACAATATATCCAAATTTAATTCCTTTCTCTCCAAACGCTGGACTAGGTGATAAATATTTAAATAAACAAACAGTCATTTAACTAGAAGAGAATTGTTCTGTTCATATCTAGTATCTATCCTATTTAGAAAATTCAGGCTATCCCAACATTGAATCCAACAGAGCTATAACCAACTATTAAAACCATTTATTCACACATTGCCACTTCTAAGTATCGGTACATGAAACTCGTAAACAATTCTACATGAAGCGTTTTAAACGGTACATTTCAAACAAGAATGGTTAAATATATATATTTGAATTTGGGGCTTTTGTCAGCTGGGGCTCAATGATGAATGTTAACAAAATACAGTCATTTAACTAGAAGAGAATTGTGATGTTGATATCTTTTTGAGTTAAATGATCTCTACGCGACTTTAGGTTCTGAAACAACTATGTTATTCGGTAATTCGGTACTCGATGAATATTGATTCTATTGTACATAAACATCATATTCATTGGAAACACAAAAAAACAGGGGAAAAGATGGTATAAATGAGACGTTATTGTTGGAGCTATAAAAACAGCTTTTTACTTGTGGCCGTCCACCCCATATCATTAGAGTATTGCCATAATTTTCTATCTCAAAATTGTCATAACTGGTTGACTGTTGCAATGCGCACACGTGTGCATGGTCCACTGAGCGCGCTGTCGTCAGTTCTACAAAAGGACGAATAGCTCAAATCGCTCTATTCAACCTTTTTTTTGTTTTTTTTTGTTACTGATTAATAACCACTTCGTTTTTTTTCATTTTTTTTCTTCGAAGTGATACTTAATAAACGATAAAAATAAGAGGCAGTGGATACCGTAAGGGTCGAATAGGGCAAACGGGTCTATTTGAATAATTATATGGTACCCGTATCTAAATTTTCTTGTAGTGCCTATCTAAATAGCCTGGTATTTATGGTACATTAGCCCGATCGCGCTATTCCATTTATTGGTTTTTAATTAATTGGTTTGGGGCTTTTGTCAGCTAGGGTTTTAGCCTCTGTGACTTTTGTACGCGGCGCTCTTGTCCCTGGGGCTTTTGTTCACTGCGGCTTTTGTCCTAGGTTCAGATATCATGATCGTGGTTCGATTTCTATTAAACTCTGTGGCCGTTAGAAATAGAGGTCCGCAATCCGTACCCGATTTGGCCATGACAATCCGCATTTTTATATAGCCCCAAACCGTCCTGGTGATGGACGTTCTGCTCGTGGACGTTCTGCTCGTAGATGGGGACCTGTTGACCCCCACTTCCTTGACGACTAGAGACGACCATCTAAATTCTCTCCCCTCACTGTGACGGTGGCGCCCTCTGTTGACTGATGTTCATTTGATTGTACGTTAATCGTTTGACTGTCTGATGTTCGTTTGACTGTACGTTAATCGTTTGACTGTCTGATGTTCGTTCGACTGTACGTTAATCGTTTGACTGTCTGATGTTCGTTTGACTGTACGTTGTTCGTTAGGTAAGCGAACGTTAATCGTCTGTCAAATGAACGTTAATTGTTTGGTAAACGAACGTTAATTGTTAATTGTTCCCAAAACATCAAATCCGTATCGCTGATCGGTAACTTAACTTGGGGAATAGGAGATTACATTTCTTAAAGAGAGGTGTCAGTTTCGGCCTACTTTCGTCAGTTTCGATCCGAACTTGTTTTGACATTAGTATTGACATGATGAATACAAATGCAACCGTCAGCATGTTTTTTCTCCAATATAGGTCCCTATCTGGAATAATTCGTTTTTCATGTCGTCATCTCATAAGTGAATAAGTGATAGAGATAATTTAGAGGATCTCATATTGAAAAAAATAGTTTGGATACTATTCCTCCGATAGCTTCTTATCGTACTCCCTGGAAAAACGTTTAATCTTATACTTATTGTATACCTGAACAGCAGATTAAACAAAAGCAACGCGAATTAGCCCTCGAGAGTTTACACAATCAACGCTGCGTTCGTATGATTTCCAACTGGCGATGTTTTACTTCGGTAATACTGCGGAGCCGTAAAAGGGACATGCTCCGATCCGCACTTATTAACTGCGACCCCCAGTTATTAACTGCGACCCCCACTTATTAACTGCGACCCTCAGTTAGTAAGTGCGGGTCGCAGTTAATATGGAGTATACCTCCCATGTCCCTTTTACGGCTCCGTACTTTTACGGCTCCGTAGTTTGGCCAGGGAGCAATTAAATTTCCATCATATATCCATATGTTGAATGACATGACCACATGGTTCTTAGCACCGGCTTGATCGATAATAGATACAAATATTTCAGAGTGAAATATGTAATGATTTAATAGCTCTATCTAGTCATCTGTTGGAAAATGATGACTACAGCAGAATCAAATGTACCATTGAATATATATTTCATCACAGGATATCAATATTCATAAATTATCTCTATGACATAACGGATACTTACCTTACCCAATAATGCCGGCATTTAATTGACACCATGCGCGTAATGGGTTTTCTAGATTGAAAAACAATATTTCATATAGATCATTATATCTTTCTACTTGAACTAGATCAAACAATAATGGTTTGTCATGTCAAATTCTGTGTTAACAATTTAGTCAACAGATGTTAAAAACAAATTAACGTTTCCATTAAAACTGTTCCACCACATTTCATCTTCAACCCATCAGTATCGATACATTCCTTTGTGACAACTTTTCAAAGCATTTTGATAAGTATGTTTTTATCGCCCCCTTTTCCACCGCTTTAATCATCATTATACCTATCTATTTGTAATAGAAATATATATTTCAATACAAAAAAAAACATGCAAAAAAATTAACAAATTCTGGAAACTATGGTTCGGTGCTGTAAACGTCTGTGACTGATATTTTCAACTACATTTTATAAATCACATTAATATCACAAGCAGATGTCTTTTCATTATTTCAGAATATGTATGCAAGAGGTGACCATTTCATATTTGATCTCGCCATGTTATTAGATGTTACAATGGACTAATGAAAATTCAAAGCAGATTCCTATTGTAAAGAAGAGATGACATCTGTTGTATAGCGTGGGGGAATTCCAAGATGAATGTAATGAAACTATATGAACGTTTCACCATATGGGAGTAGTATACACTCCGCATAATCACGCTTATTTGGACGAGTGCGTAGGTGTTTCTGCGCAGGTTTGTGGAGGTTTGGGGCGGACATGGGGCGGTATGCGCAGGAGTGTTCTGCGCAAGTATGACGTCACTTCCGGTCTGCGTGAATCGGGCGTGACCTTGGGGCATGTATTCCTCCGCGGTGACGCGGTCTGCCTCCGCGGACAGAAAGTAGTCCCAACACCGTGGGTTTTCGTGAGAATGTTCGGCAATCTTCAGGGGCGACAGGGTCCCCTAGTGGACTGATTGGGTCGAGTGAGGTGTCAAAGTGAAGCGCTCCTCCAGAGTCATTCAGTCATGGGTGGGTGCATGTAAAATTAGGATTTGTCCCGAAAATATAGAAAGTGGAACACGGACTTTACCCCTAAAATAGGGGAAAACTTCTATCAACCCTGTCCCAAAGGGTTAATATCGGTCCCTGGCTTATCGCGGCCTGCTGAGAGAGGCAGGGTGGGGGAGTGGGTGTATGTAAATTTAGGATTTGTCGCGAAAATATAAAAAGCGGAACACGGACTTTACCCCATACAATAGGGGAAAACTCCTATCAACCCTATCGCAAAGGGCAAATATCAGTCCCTGGCTTATCGGGGCCTGCTAACAGAGGTAGGGTGGGAGAGTGGGTGTATGTAAATTTAGAATTTGTCGCGAAAGTATAAAAAGCGGAACACGGACTTTACCCCTACAATAGAGGAAAACCCCTATCAACCCTATCCCAAAGGTCTAATATCGCCCCACGGGCTTACCGGGGCCTGGGTGCATGGGTGGGTGCAGGTAAAATGAGGATTTGTCCCCGCAAATATAAAAAGCGGAACACGGACTTTACCCCTACAATAGAGGAAAACTCATATCAACCCTATCCCAAATGGTTAATATCGGTCCCTGGCTTATCGGGGCCTGCTGAGAGAGGTAGGGTGGGAGAGTGGGTGCATGTAAAATTAGGATTTGTCCCGAAAATATAAAAAGCGGAACACGGACTTTGCCCCTACAATAGGGGAAAACTCCTAGCAACCCTATCCCAAACGGTGAATATCGGTCCTCCGGGCTTATCGGGGTCTGCTGAGAGAGGCAGGGTGGGTGTATGTAAAAGTTTCTCCAGAAAAAATATAAAAAGCGGAACACGGACTTTACCCCTACAATAGAGGAAAACTCCTATCAACCCTATCCCAAAGTATAGTCACGGAGTATTCATTCACATTGACCATTGACCTCTTGGGGCAATGAACGTCAATATGCTCTTTAAGTGCACAAAGGTCAATGAGTGCAAGTGTACTACTCTGTATCTGGGGTTAGGATGCGTAGGTGTATGACGTCACTTCCGGTAGGCGTGAATCGGGCGTGACCCTGGGGAACATGTTTAGACCTGTCTGACCTACATCCGGGTACTTTCCTGTGAGTGAGTGAGTGAGTGAGTGAGTGGGATCCGACTGGACTAATGTATCGTCCGTTTTCATCATTTTGCGCATGCGCAGTCTGGCCGTAGTATAGAAAGCAGGCATTTTGGGGATTCGTGGAGGTTTGTTGAGTGATTGAGGGACCATACCTGGTCAAATGGACCGTGTGGGGTATCAGTTTTACATCCGGGTCCTCATCTTACATTTAGGAGTAGTATAGAAAGCACCAATTTTGGGGCCCCGAGCTCCTAGCTCCCGCCTGCCTCATCCCCGATCTCCGAGCTCCCAACTACTCCATCCCCGAGCTCCGAGCTCCCGTCGTTACGCCTTAACGCCCTAGCATAACGCCTTGCCGCCATGATATACACACATGAAAGAAAATCAACAACAACAAGAATGAGAGATGAGAGAACAACAACAACAACAGTTTTTTTTTCATATGGTTTATTCTCCCCTCCAGTACATCATACCCACGCTGGGGGAGCCGCGTTGGGTATGTTTACAATTCAAGAAGACTCTTGTCCAATCAGAGGCCGCCATTTGGCGCTGTATCAGTCATATTCGTTCTTGCCCGTTACTGCGTTAGATGTATTCTCGGCTGCTCTTGTCCAATCAGAAGTCGCCGTTTCAGAAACTTTCATCTTTGCTCGGTGTGACCTAATCGTCGTCGGGCAGGCCTGGATATTGTTCGGGCAGCATGTCCTGAAAGAGTTGTTTGCGCATCCTGATCGCATTTTCCAGGGCCTCAGTGGGTGGTAGCGCCATATCCTCTTCCAAGTGACGCTTGGTCTTCATGATGGACCTGTGCGTGTGGTCGCCTTTCATTACAAGCGGTAGTAAGGTATACTGTTCATAGATCGCCATGATGCAGGGGCGCATTTGGGTGTACGACTGTTGTAAGTTATCCTGTCCGGCGTGCTCGATCGCTGCAGCATGAGTATTGATAGCTGCTGTCACAATACGATCCCAGAAGGTAGGTTCTGCCTCACTTCCCTGGTATGTAGGCTGACTATCTGAGGTCAAGCTCTCCGTATCAGTATATAGACTCTCAGCAATCTCACTTTCCTGGGTGTAGGCTGACTATCTGAGGTCAGGCTCTCCGTATCAGTAGATAGACTCTCATCAATCTCTGTATCGGCTTCTTGTGCCTCGGAGTCTTCAATCCCATGTATATTTTTCTCGTGTCGCATCATATCGTAACGTCTGATGAACGTGCGTTGGCACTCAGAGCAGGTATAAGCCATATTGACGGTTGAACGTCGACTGTGCGTGTTTTGGCAATACACTTGCTTTTATAGACAGTAACGCCCGTCAACGCTTAGCTTAACGCTTCAACGCCCTGGTGAACTAGCTCAGAAGCCCTGATTTTCATGGAATTGCCACCAATACATCGAAATGCAGTGACGCCCGTCAACGCCCGTCGTTACGCGTTAACGCCAGTCTCAACGCCCGTCAACACCCGTCGTTACGCCTTAACGCCCGTCTCAATGCCTTAACGCCCTATCTTTACGCCTTAACGCCCGTCTCAGCGCCTTAACGAGCGATAAAAGGGTTTTGGAGGAAGATTAACCTTTGAACTCTGAGTGCACTTTCGGTCACGTGACCGGAAGTGACCTTTGACCACGTGACCGGAAGTGACCTTTGACCCTGCTCTGCTCGGAAGTGACGTCATCGTACGCAGGCGCACCCACGCACCCGGGTGGGTGTGCACCAGGTATGTGACCGAAAGTGCACTCAGAGTTCAAAGGTTAATCGTCCCCCAAAACCCCTTTATCGCTCGTTAAGGCGCTGAGACGGGCGTTAAGGCGTAAAGATAGGGCGTTAAGGCATTGAGACGGGAGTTAAGGCGTAACGACGGGTGTTGACGGGCGTTGAGACGGGCGTTAAGGCGTAACGACGGGCGTTGACGGGCGTCACTGCATTTCGATGTATTGGTGGCAATTCCATGAAAATCAGGGCTTCTGAGCTAGTTCACCAGGGCGTTGAAGCGTTAAGCTAAGCGTTGACGGGCGTTAGTGTCTATAAAGCAAGTGTATCGCCAAAACACGCACAGTCGACGTTCATACTTAACCCCAGATACACAGTAGTACACTTGCACTCATTGACCTTTGTGCACTTAAAGAGCATATTGACGCTCATTGACCCAATGGTCAATGTGAATGAATATCCCGTGACTATACTTTGGGATAGAGTTGATAGGAGTTTTCCTCTATTGTAGGGGTAAAGTCCGTGTTCCGCTTTTTATATTTTTCTGAAGAAACTTCTACATACACTCACCCTGCCTCTCTCAGCAGGCCCCGATAAGCCCGGGGAACCGATATTCACCCTTTGGGATAGGGTTGATAGGAGTTTTCTCCTATTGTAGGGGCAAAGTCCGTGTTCCGCTTTTTATATTTTCGGGACAAATCCTAATTTTACATGCACCCACTCCCCACCCTACCTCTCTCAGCAGGCCCCGATGAGCCAGGGCCCGATATTAGCCCTTTGTGATAGGGTTGATAGGAGTTTTCCTCTATTGTAGGGGTAAAGTCCGTGTTCCACTTTTTATATTTTCGGGGACAAATCCTCATTTTACATGCACCCACCCATGCACCCAGGCCCCGATAAGCCCGTGGACCGATATTAGCCCGCCCCGATAAGCCAGGGCCCGATATTAGCCCTTTGGGATAGGGTTGATAGGAGTTTTCCTCTATTGTAGGGGTAAAGTCCGTGTTCCACTTTTTATATTTTCGGGGACAAATCCTCATTTTACATGCACCCACCCATGCACCCAGGCCCCGATAAGCCCGGAGACCGATATTAGCCCTTTGGGATAGGGTTGATAGGGGGTTTCCTCTATTGTAGGGGTAAAGTCCGTGTTCCGCTTTTCATATTTTCGCGACAAATCCTAAATTTACATACACCCACTCTCCCACCCTACCTCTATCAGCAGGCCCCGATAAGCCAGGGACCGATATTTGCCCTTTGGGATAGGGTTGATAGGAGTTTTCCCCTATTGTAGGGGTAAAGTCCGTGTTCCGCTTTTTATATTTTCGCGACAAATCCTAAATTTACATACACCGACTCCCCCACCCTACCTCTCTCAGTAGGCCCCGATAAGCCAGGGACCGATATTAGCCCTTTGGGACAGGGTTGATAGGAGTTTTCCCCTATTTTAGGGCTAAAGTCCGTGTTCCGGTTTTTATATTTTCGGGACAAATCCTAAGTTTACATACACCCACCCATGACTGAATGGCCCTGGAGGAGCGCTTCACTTTGACACCTCACTCGACCCATTCAGTCCACTAGGGGACCCTGTCGCCCCTGAAGATTGCCAAACATTCTCACGAAAACCCACGGTTTTGGGACTAATTTCTGTCCGCGGAGGCAGACCGCATCACCTCCAGACCGTATCATCGCGGAGGAATATATACCCCAAGGTCACGCCAAATTCACGCGAGCCGGAAGTGACGTCATACTTGCGCATACCGCCCCATGTCCGCCCCAAACCTCCACAAACCTGCGCAATAACACCTGCGCACTCGTTCAAATAAGCGTGAATATGCGGAGTGTATACTACTTATGGGAATGTAAAATTGTGTGAATAATGATTTTAATAGTTTGTTATATCTCTGTTGAGTTCAATGTTGGGATAGCCTGAATTTTCTAAATAGGAAAGATACAAGATATGAACAGAACAATTCTCTTCTAGTTAAATGACTGTTTGTTTATTTAAATATTTATCACCTAGTATCGTTCGGACATTCAAAGCAATACTCTCTCGAGTCTGAATCCTCGTCCTGCGTACTTCAAGTTAAATCCAATATTGTAGGTTTTGGATTGGAAGAAAAACATTACTTTTATGGAATATGTCGTCACAGAACCTACGAAGTAGGGTGGGCATTAGGACTCCGACGCGCACTGAACTCTTGGACCCCCAGTTGAAATCCTGCCTATATTAAGATAGGCATGGCCCAAGTCAGAATCACCAGTGATTTTCATCAAAAGTAGGTCAGCTCAGAACTTGCTGGTACAGTCCCCTAATGCACCTTCGTGCCAAAAATCAAGGTTCTAATGTCAACGGTTCTCCTTATTTTGCCGACGAAAGGATTCGAATGGACCGACTCACTCAATACCGGATAATTTGCAAATGGGAGCCTACTTCGTAGGAATAGGAATATGTAGTTTTTCAGCTTATAAAAGGTATGAAATGATATGCATTCATAAATTTGGTGGGATACCATAGCACGGTCCACCTTATATCAGAATCAACACTGTATCGAGTATAAGGTGAGGCTAGACTGTAATGCAAAATGCCAGAAAGTTTCAAAATTTGCAATCTTAATAAATTAATATCCTATCAATGCTCCCCAATCAGGGCCTGATCTAGACTTTTAGTCTGGGCACCCTTACATGGCACAGAGTGTGATAATTTATAGTGAAATAGGCTGCGATGTGAGACTGTCGAAGCCCATGGAATCTGTGGGAGTATTAAATGGTCTAAATACAGCCTGATAACTTAATATTTGGCAACAGTACTTGCATTAGTATAGGTTTCAGCCTGTTCAGAGAGGGAATTTGCTTTAAAAAAATCTATATTCATTTGGGCGCCCAAATTCATGGCGCCCAACCCCGTTATAATGGGTTCAAAAACGGCCTGGATCAGGCCCTGCCAATCGTATATGTCGCTATGTAGGATCTTACTGATTTCAATTGAATTTGGTGTTCAGAGCTCCCAGCTCATGAATATCTAATAGTCTTATGACATCACGGCCGCATTTTAACTACTTTACTTGCAGTCGGGGAGGAGGGATATGGTCATTGTCTCTGCTTTAACTCAAGGTTTACGCCAAGGACCAGTCCATAATTCTACCCCGCATTATGGTGCCAACCTGGCGGCAGGGCGGCAACATCAAAAGATTCCCCGACAGCTTGGCGTGTGCTTCGGCTGTGCCAACCAGAAAGCACTCAACATTATGTTTCCTTCAAAGCACTATGAAGAGCTCTCGGGATTGGTCAACACTCACATTACTGCAAGCCGGTTAGATCCCACAAGCGACATATCCAAAATTAATGGGGGAGCAGATAGGATTTAATTTTAATTAGATTGCAAAATTTGTAATGCCTGGACAGGGCTTGCTTTCCAACGGGAATCCCGGAATCTGATTCCCATCAGCACTCCCACAAAATAATTCATGTTAATCCGGTAACAGACTCCCGTAGAATTATAGTACTCTGTATAAAAATGGTAGGTTTCGATTCCTATGAATTCTCGTAGAGTAAGATTGCGAAAATCTGTTTAAATTCCCATAATTACATTTCCATGAATAGCGGTTGTTTTACCCCCGTGTCTGTGGCCCAGCAGGTGGGCCACCATGAGCATTGGGTTGTTCTCATGACCTTTCTCCTATGTTTATAAATAACATGGAGCAGGTTTTTCAATTATTGATAACTGGTGTAAATATGATAATATGGATCAAGCTTACATGATACCCTCGCAACCTCTGGTCGCAAATATACCAGTTGTCCTCGATTAAAACTATATTCTGTCCTAAAGACATCTATAGGGAAGAGATTGAAATGACGAACCGGCCAGCCAGGTGTTGGTACAACATCTGCTGCCATCGAGATTTGAGGTCAGACAGCATTGTCCAGGGATTTACTTGGATAATAGTGGAAATTGCCCATTAACACAGATTTTTTTCCTGGCTCCTCAGTGGATCCATGGTCATATTCAAGCTTTCTGCAAAATGGTACATTGAATTAAAATTAGATAAAACCAAGGCTTTAGATCAACCTAATTTGGGCACACCCTCTATTCGGCACAGTAAAATTGCTTTCAGTTAGGCAGGAAAATGCGCCCAAATTTAGTGCAAATATTCAAATTTCCTGAATTCTGCCAAATAACAGGCTTTAAATAAAATATCACACTACTTATTGATAAGGAATTTCCATGAGAATACATGCAGCTGAAAATTGATTCTCAGTGGAAGAAAACTATTTTTTTTAAATAGTAATAATTAGATTTTTATTTATTTATTTATTTATTTATTATTTTTTTTCTCTCTCTCTCTCTCTCTAATTTGGGCACATCCTGATTTGGGCATAATGTTTAACCTCGTATCAAGGGGACATATCTAAAGCCCTGAAAACTTGGAAAGCTGTATTCTTCCAGTATTTTAAATTGATGAAGTTGGTTTAACAAGATTATGAGCATAATTTTCATATATATTCTGTTACACTTAGATCTTTTATACATAAGTTTGACACTGCTTTTCGATTAAATATAAAATTGACATGCTGCACAAAGTCACCCTTTTTCTTTCTTTATTTTATTTGAATATCGTCTGAAACATGTTGTATCTTTCTTAAGGCTCCAGGTCCTCCCCCCCCCCCCCAATTATTAGAGGGGGTGTACAGAAATCACTTTGCCTGTATGTCCCGTTTGTTCAGGCAAGCTTGTTCAGGATATAGAACTTTTATTTTGTGTTGTTCAGAGCTAGTTCTCTAAACACATGAAGAATCTAGCCAATGACTCCTGTGAAGTTTAAACCAAACTGTAATTGCAGAAATTAAAGTGGAAAGTCTATAATAATTTTCAAGTAAATACTTGTAGAGTAACAAAATTATTCTAGGTATATCATTATTTCAACATGTTCAAGCTCCAGGTCTGGTGTATAAAGATTGTGAGTGAGTATAGTAGGGTTTAACATCGTTTTCACCTGGTTTCAGTCATATCACGACGGTGCCTACGTGCCAGAACACGAGAGTGCTCAAAGTTCCTATTACCCTGGACACTGACCAGCCCAGCCATTACAACACCCTGTCACCCATCCATGTATTGACCGAGAATAACTTCGGGGATCTGATGAGAATCGGTGTGTCCAACGCTTTTAGCCGTACCTGAAGAGTTGTTTATTCATCATAGCAGACTCAGGGGTTGAAATATTTCCTAAAGTTTTTTTGTCTCAGGTCACAATTGATTTTTTTTACTTGTCATTTGCTAACTTCTAATATGTCTCATTTAATTAGCGAAAAAGTATTGCTTATAAAATGTGTTTCACTCAACATTCGAACAACCCTACATGTATCATTACTGTTGCAAGAATATTACAATACAGTGTCGGGTACATGTTCATGTGCAGTATCATTAGTATCTGTACCTATTGTAGGCTACATGCTACCTTGTGAGATACAGGGGTTGAAATATTTCCTAACATTTGTTTTTGTCTGAGTTGACAAGTGATTTATTTTGCTTGTCAAAGACACCTGGGCAGATTCTGTATTGTATTATTCTACACTGATCTTTTGATCCAGTGGTGAGACATATGTGAAGCACATTTACCATTCAGATCTTTAGGGTGAATTGATGTGGTGTTCTGCTATGATTGTTGGATGAGTGATCCAGTATTAAGGCAGTGCTCCAGACATATTACAATATTACTTTTATTCCAAATATTATTTGACCTATGCTAGCCTGGTACATTCAAGGTGAGTTACACAGTTGTGATCCATGCCCACTTCCAAGCAAGTCCCTACCCGTGTGGTTCCCGGATGTGAAAAGGAATAGGACCCAACGTCGTGATATGATTGAAATATAGTTGAAAGCGATGTTAAATCATTTTCACTCACACCAAGCAAGTCAGGGGAGATCACCCTGTCTTGTTTGTAGTGATCCACCATTGATCTAGTCCAAATGCAATATTATCAATGGATAAATGATTCAATTATATCGAGTCAAAATTGATCCACAATTTTTATAGTAAATGTTTGCTTTGAGCCTGACGCGGTCCGTGAACGGACAAAATAGCCTCTAGTGGGCAGCTGGCATTTATGTTGAGTCTATTTAGAGCTCTTTTCCGGCTCAACTCCTATTTTATTTAGCAGAGTGATGTGTTATTGTTTTCAAGTGTGATAGTTGTCACCCAATGCAGAACTTGTGACATATGTTGAAGATGTTGAAAAACATTTGTGAACTTTGTTGACAAAATTATCATAAATTATGTATTGGTCCTTTCTTGGAATAGTAGGAATGCTTGATCCATATTATCATATTTACACCTAGTAACTAACCCGTCCTAGGTTAAATAGGGGAGAGATCATGAGAATGAACCGGAGCTCATATGGTGACCTAAATAAAGTCAACATAGTGTCAGTCCATGCAGGCCTATGGGACCTGATAATCGTGCTGATGAGAACTCCCAAACAGATGAAAATATGTCTCGAAATTCAACCCTCACACACCCCGACACCTGCTTATTTCGATATACGGATTTCCTGTTTGGAATCAAGTTCATGGCAACATACACTCACCTGTCCTCTAAATCAAGTTTGGAATACTCGGACCAGTAAAACATGGATGTGTGTTTGACTAATTTATGTTTTGACAGGCAGCTGAGCAAGTATATTTCCCTTTCTTTTCACTTGATCAGAGGTCATTTCTGGGATGACATCAGAGAAATGAACAGCATATAGTGCCATCTGAAGTGTCGTGGACTGACGTCATCCTGGAAATGACCACTGATCAAGTGGAAAGAGAAATATACATGCTGCCTGCCAAAACACTAGTGTAACGTGTACGAGCAGGACCAGTCGTGGTGTTTACGCAAAAACGAATCAATAACCGGGATTGCCCACTGGCATTCTGGCCGTCACCGTAGTTAGCCCCTTCACTAGTAGAGATCCGGGGATCGAAGAGATGATCACAGCCCTACAAGGATGACTGACGCTGATGTAAAGGTCTATTATGGTATATTCTGCACAATAGTATACGCGATTACAGATAATAGCGTAGAACCGCGTGGCTTAGACAAGGAGATGTAACGTTATGAAGTAGAATAATATTTACATATATGTACAGACACTAGGAGAGTGTATGCAAATAAACTTGATGTTATATACAAATATTATAAGAGAGTGTGTGCATATTATTTTACAGTTACAGTTATGCTTTAAATATGTATGGGTACGTGATAAGGGCGGCCTGGTTGCTGGCCCTTCTCTTCTGCGTATAAGGGCGGCCTGACTGCTGGCCCTTCACCTCTCCCGTCACACGTACTCAAGGGCGGCCTGGTTGCTGGCCCTTTCCCCACACGGTAACTGTGTTTGCAACCCTCTGCGCCCCGGTCGCAAGCCTCTGCGACCTTCTGCGACCCGGTCGCAACCCGTCTGCGACCTTCTGCGACCCGGTCGCAAGTCGTCTTCTTCCGTCGTTGGAACGTTACGGCTGTAACGCTCTCTCAATATATGACACCCAGTCGTTGGAGCCTCTCCACGGACGTGGCAGCCCGTCGTCTTCATCACCCCAAGTCGTCGGAACGTTACGGCTGTAACGCTCTCCCAATATATACCACCCAGTCGTTGGAGCCTCTCCACGGACGTGGCAGCCCGTCGTCTTCTCCACCCCAAGTCGTCGGAACGTTACGGCTGTAACGTTCTCCCAATATATACCACCCAGTCGTTGGAGCCCCTCCACGGATGTGGCAGCCCGTCGTCTTCTTCACCCCCAGTCGTCGGAGCCTGACCCTAAATTGTCAGCTCACCAGTCTGCTTCCCGCACAGGTAGGTATAGCACGGCGTCTAAACCCTCACGGCTGTTGCGACCCGTCTATAGACACGACCCGTGGCTACAAAACTTCACGACGACTCTCCAGGTAAGAAGCACGTACAGCTCGTCCTCCGTGGCCGTCACAACATCTACTTGGGTATATAATGTGTTACCATTTCATCTGGTACCGATGTAGCATCATTAATGTCTGTAAACCGCTGATGGCGACCCTCTGCGTCCCTCTGCGACCCGGTCGCAATCCGTCTGCGACCTTCTGCGACCCGGTCGCAAGTCTCTCAGATTTCACGGTTTATCGACGTTTCTCGGGAGAAGAAGCCCGTCTTTCCTGTGCCCTGTCTTCTAGTACCGTCTGTAACCGTTGTGGTCTCTTCCGCACCCATACAGCGTCTATGCGACCGTTTGCGACCTTCTGCGACCCGGTCGCAGGGCGTCTGCGACCTTCTGCGACCCGGTCGCCGACCTCACGGGCTGCACGATATGTCGTTGAATAACGGTAGGAGAGATTGGCCCTAGTATCTCTGTATTTATAGTACATTTGCATATAATCTGAGGGTGGAGGGAATCCCTTATTAGCGTCAAATACCGCTTCACGACCGATGACACCGACACCTAAATTATACTGACCACGTCGCAGTGCCCCGGGCTGTTCAGCAAAACAGTGTCGATATCATACAATCTACTGGTATTGACCTATATCCTTATTCTATACTGATGTCTGATCATGATTACCGTAATGTGCTACGCGGTAATACATGTCATGTTACAGTATTATAGAATACCCCCAGACTACAATAAACACGCCAGTCGGTCTTCCCACTCTGTCGTGTTTCCTATACTTATAGTACAACACAAAAACTCGGTTCCACACTGAAAATGCAAGCCGGCAAATTCTCATTGGACTGACGTGTTTATATCGGTTGCACTAGCTACAGGATCTACAATCTTTTAGACTCCCATGCCAAAACAATTACATTTGCGACCCGGTCGCAAAGTGCGCCAAAACCACACAATACAGGCTGTACCTTGCGTGCTTCCTCGAGATCTGTCTTTCTGGTACTCCCCCGCTCGAAATGTCTGCACCTCTTTATATAATGAGTGCACTCTCCGCACTCGAAAAGTCCCCACGAAAAGAGCCCCGCGAACGGAGACGTTTTGGCTGCCATGAAAGATCGTCTCTCACAGCGAAATTACAGTTCATAGTCCATAAACTAGAACGGCATCCCAATCTAGAACCTGTAGAGAATATTCCACGTAAATGTCAACTCCCATCTTGCTCTGGTAAGCGAGAAATACGGGGGACTGCATTTCCGTACACTGGCTTCTTCTCGCTGATGATACATGTCAAGGTCGTTCCCCGCATTCCATTCTGGGTCACCCTCCATAGTCGAATCGTTCTCTACACAAACGGTTAACCGTTACACTGCCCCCGCCTTTCCAGATCATGCCGTCCTCGTCATGGTCGTTCCTGTTCCACAGTCCAGGGTAGTTCTACAGTTCCAGTTCGGTTCTACAGTTCCAGTTGTACAGTTCGAATCAATACAAACAAAAACTTCTCGCCAATTACAGGCCATCAGGGCCGGCGAAATTACAAGGTGGCCGCCCTCCGGCGGTCTGGCCGGGCCACCACGACATTAGGTCACCTGGGCTGTATGCTCAGTTGGAGGGGTCGGGCTTCCCCCTTCCCCGGGACAGGGGCTGAGACGTCAGCACGTAATCGTGCAGCCTGCGGGGCCTGACCACCCTTCGACCGCGGGTTGTCGTCGCATTTGTGGAGGCTTCCTCACCCTCGGCCACTTCCTCGGGTGCGTCTTCCAACTCGCTATCCGGCGTCCCCCGCGGCTCCAGCTCAAATTCGTCCTGCCAGGCCGGCTGTCGGATGACGCGTCCACTCCGGCTCGTCTGGGGCTGGCCAATGGATGGCTGCACGGCGACCGGGTGTGTCAGGGCGTACGGTCCCTCGGGGGCCGGTTCTACCCCCTGCTGGTCGCCGCCGTCGTCGTCACTGCCGCTCTCTGACGTCGCATCATCCTCCGCGTCCGCCCGCGGATAGCACGGTTTGATCCGATCGACGTGCACGACCTGTCGCCTCCCGTCGTCACTCCGGATCCGGTAGGTAACGTCCGACAACGCCGCCTTCACCACAAATGGTCCTAGCCACCGGTCTCGAAGCTTCCGAATCTGCCCTGGCCGGGTCACTACGGTGTGCAGATAGACCTGGTCCCCGG
The DNA here is from genome assembly GCA_036873755.1 of Hanleya hanleyi. Lineage (NCBI taxonomy): Eukaryota > Metazoa > Mollusca > Polyplacophora > Lepidopleurida > Hanleyidae > Hanleya > Hanleya hanleyi. The sequence continues at coordinate 36,026 of JAVTVY010014306.1, forward strand.
GGACGAATCGTTGAGCCTTGGCCTTCAGGTTGTACAGACGCTTCTGCCGTTTCAGGGCCTTCCCACTATTTTCCCTCCTATCCTCGTGGACGTCGACTAATTGGTCACGAAGGTCCCCGACCCACGGCACTGGCTCCGTCCTCTCACTTGGGGGAGCTCCAACTGTCAGGTGAGCTGGTAGAGTCACCTCCCGGCCAAACGTCATCATATTCGGCGTATACCCCGTTGTTTCGTGCGCGGCTGCACGGTACGCCATCAGCGTCAGTGGAATGTATACATCCCAATCGTCTGGGTGGCGGGCGGCACTGGCATGAAGCATCTGACCCAAGGTCCTGTTGAACCTTTCAACTTGGCCGTTAGACTGCGGATGGTACGCCGTCGTCCGTGTCTTCTTCATGCCGAGCATCCGACACATCCCCTCGAACACTTTGCTCTCAAAGTTCCGCCCCTGATCCGAGTGTATCAGGGAGGGGACACCGAACCGGCTGACGTACAAGTCAATCACAGCCTGGGCCACCGTCTCTGCTTCCTGATCCGGAAGCGCAGCAGCCTCCACCCACTTCGTGAAATAGTCACAGATGACCACAATATGCAGATTTCCTCTCGTCGTCAGGGAAAGAGGGCCCATCAGGTCCACGGCGATACGTTCTCCGGGGCATCCCGTCATCATCCCGCGGTGCTGTCCTCGGGGTTTCTTCCCGGCTTGCTTCCTCCGGCTGCACGTGTCGCAGCTCCGGCACCACTGTCGAACGTCACGCTGCAGGCCGACCCAGGTGTACGCTTGTCGCACCTTCTTTAAAGTCTTGAACACACCTAGGTGTCCTCCAGTCGGGCTGTCATGACATTCCTTGAGTATCCTCTTGTGAAGGGCCCTCGGGACTACCAGTAACTTAGCCTTCTCCCGGCCTCTCACGTCATACCAACGTCGCACTAGGAGGTCTCCTTCCAGGGCCAAGGCGTCGTAGGCTCCCCACAGCGCTTTCGTTACCCCACTGTGTTGACAGACTAGGTCCCACAGAGGTCTGGTATCAGCCTTCACCCACTCAATCACCGGTAGTAGCTCAGGGTCTGCAGCTCGTCTGCAGCAAAGTCATCGTTAGGGGGAGTTACGGTCACAACTCTCGCTGCCGCAGTCTCTCCGTCTTTGGTCTTTGAGGAACGACCACACTGCGTAAATGGACGTCTGCGTCCTCGGCGTGGTTGTCGTCTCGTCCTCTGCCCCCGCCTTGAACTTGAGCGTCCCTCTCCTGGGAAGCGCCTCTCAAGTTCTTCCCTCAGGATAGCAACCTTTGCTCGAAGACGGGCTGTCTCGTTCTCTTTATAATCTGGAGGTTCAGAGATATATCTTCTCCAACGGCGACTCTCGCCGCGGGCTCAGGGCGTCGCCGCTGTGCGTCCTGGAAGGCCTCTACTTCCACTGCGGCATGCACAGCCTCATCTAAGGATTTCGGGCGGCACTGCCAGACTTTAAACCGTCAGTCATCTCCAATTGCCTCAAAGAATTGGTCACGGGCCAGGATGTCCTGGACTTCATCACCGGCGTCTGGGTAGGCCATCTGGCTGAGTCTCACCAGAGCTTGGCCCAGTTCGGGTAGACCTTCTCCCGTCTGTCGTCGCCTTGACTTCAGCTTGGACTTATACAGCTCTGTTTGGTTAGGCGGAGCGAAGCGTCTCTCCAAGGCATCACGTAGGCAGATGAAATTTGCCTCCCCTGGTTTCATCTTCAGACTGGAGAGAACCTGTTGTGCTGGTCCCCACAGGGATACGGCCAAGTGCTGTCCCTTCTCTTCTGGCGTCGACCGGTTCAAGGCTGCGCAATGTTCAAAATGTATCAGGTGGTCTCTCCAGGGCGTACTTCCATCGTAGGTCGAAGTCTTAACCCACATCTTACGGGAAGGGGGAATGGTCGTAACTGTGGCCGTCCCACTAGTGTCAGCCGCTGAAAGTCGCACTTCTGCGCGGGAAGTAAACGAGGTTGCCTCGGTCCCCGTTGTCTTAACCACGGCGGTGGCTGGATGTCCCCTCTCCTCAGCCGCTGAATGCCGCCCTTCTGCGATCCGGTCGCGAACTTCTGCGACCCGGTCGCAAGCCTCTGCGACCCGGTCGCGACCCCTGCGACCCGGTCGCAAATCGTCTGTTCCCGTATAGGCTGGTCCATGGAGGTTCTGGCAGTACTCTCCCCTTCGATCCTAGGTCTGGAGGTGTACTCTGGGGACCCCACCATCGTCTGATTGAACGTCGCCCGCATGGCATGCATCTGTGCCTGTAAATTTTGGAGACCCTCTAATAGCACTCGATTGGTCAACGAGGTCTCGGTCTCGACGATGGCGGGCGTTGACAGCTCGGACGGTGCTCCCACCGGACTCACGTCTTCTGTCGTCGCCAAAGTCGCAGAAACAGGTGACCCCATCCTCCAGCGCCCTCTCCCCTGTAGGATAGCCCGTAGACCCGCTATGTCAGGACGTCTCGGTGTTGTCGCTTGAGAACTTATGGGTAATGGCGTTGTCGGCACGTCGTTGTCGGTCATCTCTACTAGTCGGTTGTTCTCTTCTGTTGTAGATCAGGCCAGATCCCACTGCTGCCACCAGTTTTCTACGTGTAACGTGTACGAGCAGGACCAGTCGTGGTGTTTACGCAAAAACGAATCAATAACCGGGATTGCCCACTGGCATTCTGGCCGTCACCGTAGTTAACCCCTTCACTAGTAGAGAACCGGGGATCGAAGAGATGATCACAGCCTTACAAGGATAACTGACGCTGATGTAAAGGTCTATTATGGTATATTCTGCATAAATAGTATACGCGATTACAGATAATAGCGTAGAACCGCGTGGCTTAGACAGAATGTCTAAGGAGATGTAACGTTATGCAGTAGAATAATATTTACATATATGTACACTAGGAGAGTGTATGCAAATAAACTTGATTTTATATGCAAATAATATAAGAGAGTGTGTGCATATAATTTTACAGTTACAGTTATGCTTCAAATATGTATGGGTACGTGATAAGAGCGGCCTGGTTGCTGGCCCTTCTCTTCTGTGTATAAGGGCGGCCTGGCTGCTGGCCCTTCACCTCTCCCGTCACACGTAATCAAGGGACCCGGTCGCAACCCGTCTGCGACCTTCTGCGACCCGGTCGCAACTCGTCTTCTTCCGTCGTTGGAACGTTACGGCTGTAACGCTCTCTCAATATATGACACCCAGTCGTTGGAGCCTCTCCACGGACGTGGCAGCCCGTCGTCTTCTTCACCCCAAGTCGTCGGAACGTTACGGCTGTAACGCTCTCCCAATATATACCACCCAGTCGTTGGAGCCTCTCCACGGACGTGGCAGCCCGTCGTCTTCTTCACCCCAAGTCGTCGGAACGTTACGGCTGTAACGCTCTCCCAATATATACCACCCAGTCGATGGAGCCTCTCCACGGACGTGGCAGCCCGTCGTCTTCTTCACCCCAAGTCGTCGGAACGTAAGGGTGTAACGCTCTCCCAATATATACCACCCAGTCGTTGGAGCCCCTCCACGGATGTGGCAGCCCGTCGTCTGCTTCACCCCCAGTCGTCGGAGCCTGACCCTAACTTGTCAGCTCACCAGTCTGCTTCCCGCACAGGTAGGTATAGCACGGCGTCCCAACCCTCACGGCTGCTGCGACCCGTCTATAGACACGACCCGTGGTTACAAAACTTCACGACGACTCTCCAGGTAAGAAGCACGTACAGCTCGTCCTCCGTGGCCGTCACAACATCTACTTGGGTATATAATGTGTTACCATTTCATCTGGTACCGATGTAGCATCATTAATGTCTGTAAACCGCTGATGGCGACTCGCTGGGAGCCTCTGCGACCCCGTCGCAAGCCTCTGCGACCCGGTCGCAATCCGTCTGCGGCCTTCTGCGACCCGGTCACAAGTCTCTCAGATTTCTCGGGAGAAGAAGCCCGTCTTTGCTGTGCCCTGTCTTCTAGTACCGTCTGTAACCGTTGCGCTCTCTTCCGCACCCGTACAGCGTCTATGCGACCGTCTGCGACCTTCTGCGACCCGGTCGCCGACCTCACGGGCTGCACGATATGTTGTTGACTAACGGTAGGAGAGATTGGCCCTAGTATCTCTGTATTTATAGTACATTTGCATATAATCTGAGGGTGGAGGGAATCCCTTATTAACGTCAAATACCGCTTCACGACCGATGACACCTAAATTATACTGACCACGTCCCAGTGCCCCGAGCTGTTCAGCAAAACAGTGCCGATATCATACAATCTACTGGTATTGACCTATATCCTTATTCTATACTGATGTCTGATCATGATTACCGTAATGTGCTACGCGGTAATACATGTCATGTTACAGTATTATAGAATACCCCCAGACTACAATAAACACGCCAGTCGGTCTTCCCACTCTTCCCAGTCGTGTTCCCTATACGTATAGTACAACACAAAAACACGGTTCCTCACTGAAAATGCAAGCCGGCAAATTCTCATTGGATTGACGTGTTTATATCGGTTGCACTAGCTACAGGATCTACAATCTTTTAGACTCCCATGCCAAAACAATTACATTCCTATCATTCAATATGACCTTGAACTATCACCTGATCTCCCGGTGATTGCCCAAATACAGTACACGCATCCCATCAATGGTATTGCTAAAGGACCCGGATATAGGGCAATCCTTGTGCAACAATGTTGCAATTCGGGGGAGCCAGGTGTTCGGCTCGTGACAACCTCAAGCAGACGACAGCGAAATTCTGGCGGGAAAAACCCCACAGACAGTACATGGCCTATCATGTTCCCTCTCACCGAAAAGACACGGACGTACCCTTCGCACCGAAAACACACGAAAGTGAACGACATTGTACGGAAAAACCCCACAGACAGGTCAGTACATGTCCTATCAGGTTCACATGCCCCATTCCCCCAGACCGGAAGTGCCGTCATACCGCACGTGATGGGAAAAACTCCAACCCTAACATGTCTAAACATGATCCAAGGTCAAAGACAAGATGAAAGGATACAGGTCAAGTGCACTCATTGACCTTTGACCTCTGTCACGTGACTGCCTCAAATTTAAGTGCAAAGAGGTCATCTTGACTCGTAATGCGGGCTATATACTACTGGTGTGAATGATTCAATTGCGTACAACTGAGTATTCCAGTAAGTAAGCATTGGGAAACAACCTCTTCTCAAGACGCTTTGGCAATGCCCATACCAATCCTTAATTATCTTTTGGTCATGTCATTATCCTCTCGCATCAGGGCATAATTTATAATGCATCTTCAATTTCCTGAACTATACTGCACTGCCTAATCGACTTGTGAGGTTTGGTACTGAGATTCGCCATATACTATAGATTATTACCCCTCAGGCAAATTTTGCCCGAAGGGTATTGCTGTCATCATGTACGTCTGTCCGTCCATCTTTACGATTTTTTGTTACCGCTGTATGGTCAGAGAGCAGAAGCCTATTGAAAATCGGTGAAATTGACCCATATTTTCCCAGGTCACAAGGTCAAACTGTGTCAATTTATCATGAATTTATAGTTAACACCGTATCTCAAGAATGACTGCTTAGGAGCACCAAACTTACTTCACATATGTGTATGGTCTTAAAGTAGAAGCCACCAAAATTTGTGAGATTGATCCATCTTTTCTGGGTCATTGGGTCAAATTTGTCCATTTATCTGTGGCTGCCATCATACTTCAAGTATGAGAAGTCCAAGGCTACTGAACTGAGACACAGCAGGTCATGTGCTACAGCCAACATTGTCCTTGGGAGTATTGTCATCATTTTTACAAGTGTGCAAACACTTGTGAGAATATTTCTCAGTCCTAACCATTTAGATTTATCCACGGTGAATTATGTAATTAGCGTATCTATAGGTGTATTAAAAAGGCCATCATCTATTCATCTAGATTGTGAGCGTACTATTTATCTTGGAGTGAACCCGGCGAAGTTCATTGGCAGTTACTTGAAACGGTTTGTTCGAGTAATAACTGTACTGCCCTAATCTGATTGCAGGGGCTGGTATAGTGTATGGAGTATAGACCTGCATAATGGAGTATGTTCTTACCTAGCCCTCATACTCACGGATATCTGGCACAAGGTACAAGTCTACAGGGGCGTCGGAAGCGGGGGGGTGGGGGGGGGGGGGCCCAGATGAAAACTAGGGGGGCACAAATATGTTTGTGCCCCCCCAGATTTTGTACAGTTTGATGCTGATAAACTTAAATGAGATATTCATGCTATTGGTACTTCTGTTTTTATTACGTTGCAACATGCCAGAAATGGGTCAAACTTGAGTACGGGTCAAGATATACCGGAAAATTTAGTCTTTATTTCTATGCATGAATACATATAGAAAATGTTAAAACTAAGATAAAATATTACATTTAGATAATAAAAGTTATATTGCGACATGACATAATCACCCCAATCAGGAAAGCGAATTCATTCCAATTTATAAATTAGGTGGCGGTTGAAGCGATCCTAGTGGCAGGAGATACTGCGAGCTGTGATGATCTCTCCAGAAGGATTTGGTACATAATCAGGGTTAATCAGGAAATAGAATTTTTCGAGGTCAATTTAGTTGCCCGAATAGATGACAGGATTTGTTGATGATGTTATACAGAATGATTCGAAGTTATTTATCACTCGGGCATATACAAACAAAATGATACTCGTCTTCAACGATCTTGTTTGTTTTGTCACACCGTTTACAAAATCGTTTGTTCCGGTCTATTTTCCTATATCTGCCGGTTTATACCTCGAGCCTATGTGCGCAGATCCTAAGTTTAGTTAGTGATTGCCTATAGTTTCGATTTTTTATATAGTTCAAATAAGGAGATATAGAATATGTTTGTTCTATATGTTTGTAGTGAAGTAATTTTTCGGACTCGCGTAGTTTGTCTTGATAGAATTGTATGTATATAGTTTTCAATTTGTCTTTTACTTTTGGGGATATGTGTTTTAGTGGGCTGCAGTGGCAAGTCCTCAGCACTGATATTATTTTTCTGCATCATTAATGATGAATAGCTATGCCATCCAATTCCATCGTTTTCTAGTGCTTTGCTACAGAGGACTGCATCTTGATGAATAGGCCGGTCGGTATTGTTTTCAAGATGCAGCATGTATTTCAATATGCTTGCATGGATCTATTATAAGTGGGAATCGTCCAAGTTCCCGTTTGCAGGCAATATTCACAGTATTTTTTTGAACTTGAAGATTTAGTTTGCAAAATTTTGTGTACCAATGCACCAAATGATCTAAAATGTAAGGTCAGCACTTCGGTTCTACGCATCGTTTTCAAACCCATCTTTATACATTCCCAAATTAACATCATGTCGAAGAGACCACAGCGTGATATCCTTGGTTTCTTCCGAAGCAAAACGTAAGTAGGATAGTTGTTTATTTGACGGGGATGAAGACGGAGTTATATTAGTCGAATATCCGGATTACGTGCAGAAGTTTTCTCTGTGTGTGTGTTAGCAGTTTTTTATTAATTTTATTTACCAAACTAGTATTAAAACAGTTGAAATATCTGAGAAAAATATGCGTTTTATTAGTCGGAAATCGCTCAAAACGCTCCTACGGCCGTCTAGAACCCCGGACCTTCCAGGGGCCTAAGCGACCCCTGGACCCTCGCCTAAAACCAACCACGCGAAATGCTTTGGAACATACATTTTCAACATGATTACCAAAGTTAAGATTAGATGATAAAAGAACACCTAGATCCTTTATCTGACTTTCTAAGACAAGGTCATTTAAAACATAATTGTGTACAATAACATTTTTCTTTGTGGTAAACGTGATACAATAGCATTTCAATATGTTTAACGCGAATTTCCAGTTGAGGCACCATATGGCAACATCACATACATCTCGCTCAAGTAAAAGACAGTCATGCAGTGTGGAGATCTCTTTGAAAATTTTGGAATCATCTGCGTACATGGATATGCAAGAGTGTGCTAATGCATTTGGAGGATCATTGACAAATAAAACAAACATCAGCGGTCCAAGAATTGAGCCGTGAGGGACTCCATACTTTACAGAGAGAAAACAGGAATTAAAACCGGATAAAACAACACATTGTTCGCTGTTGGACAGATAAGACGAACACAATTGTAGCAAAGGTCCATCGAGACCATAATCCTTAAGTTTGTGTAATAAAAGATGATGACAAAAAGGCTTTGGAAAAATCAATGTATACAGCATCTACTTGTTTTTTTTTATCGATGGACTTGCTCAGTTTATCAATGTATGACACAAGATTTGTGCATGTCGAGCGACATTTAACAAAACCGTGCTGAAAATCAGTGATGTATAGTTTTACATGATGATACAACTGGTTGTGAACAATACGTTCTAAAACTTTCGAAAATAATGGTAAAGCTCGACCGAACGAAGTATATGAAGTACAGTTTCGGCCACAATGGTTTGGGCATAGGTAAAAAAATCGGAACGTTGACAGAACAGTGTATTTCTGGTGAATATTTCTTTCGATGGATCATGAGTCTCCCAAGGATTACCGGTTTCCTTGAGCTTTGATCGACAATATACCTGCATTGGAATTCGAATACTGGATCCTCTCAGACGAACTATCGTTAATGTATGGAAATTCATGGGAACAGCAATGCGAATGACAGGCATTTATCCCCTGAGAAAGGGAGACTGGTAACCGTTTGCAATTAAAAACTGTTTGCGACCACATCGTGGTATACTGGCTTTCTGTCTGGTGTGTTACTTGTTGGCGGAAAACGTCACGGTGAGTTTGTCGCAAGGTCTTGTAACCCATAAATGAAGAAATTATCTCATTCTATCGCAAAAGCAGCTTCAAATTGCTTTAGGAGAATACTGTCATCGCCCCTTGACATACATATATGGTCATGCCGCACCTATATGTGTTCTGTGGTGTTTGAATCAGGGGATTTAGGAGGCTGGTTCAGACCTCAAAACTTGGTTTTTCACCAAAATGTCTCCCAGACAGATTAACAACGCCACAGACCCTGATGAAAAGATGACGCGATGACAGGCGACTTGCGCCGAAGTCCATTTCAACCGAACATCGTCGCCATCGACGTCTCATGTCGGCCGTGTATTGACATTGTCTGGCAGCTTGTCGGTCGTTTCAGCATGTTGTTGCTGTCGAGCTCCGGTGTTCTTCTCCAAAGTGAGGTATGACAAATTAACCTCGAATTATTGTGCCCTAAAGGTGTAGAGTCAACCGTAAACACGTGTTACAGGAATGCATACTGGAGGCACATGATTTCTCTACCTTGGGGCAGCGTTTGAGGACCAGTATGTTGGATAGAAAATTAATACGTCAGAGTGGTACATGTATGTTGGGAAATTTCCATCAATCATTTATGTAAATACCATAGCCCATCACTCCAAGCTCCTTACAATTCAAGTTCACGGAACATATCTGGGAGACGATGGATCATGTATTTGCGGCAAGTGGTGTCCTCACGATACTTTTGAAGCGATTAGAAGCTGCGTTTCTGAGGAAAATTGACAATAGCCCGAATTCGTTGCATAAAATTTTGTACGTAGCATACCATGGCGTGTTACGCCAATAAGTGACGTACAACGTGAAAACCCAGCATACCAATGAATATTGACTGACTACAATGTGGTTGCAAGAATTTGAAAAGATATCAGTCGATATTTGTTTTTGGAAAAGAAATCGCTTTTCCTTCACATTGACGTTCACAGGCATAGATTAATGATAGTTCCTTCGAAATGGTCTACTCTTCGAATTCCAATACAGGTAGATTGTCTGCCAAAGCTCAAGCAAACAGGTAATCCTTCGGAGATTCACGAACTGTCCAAAGAAATATTTCAGATTCAGTCTGATTCGCCAGAACCACGCTGTTCTGTCAAAGATTCGACTTTTTGACTGTATTATGGTAAGGATGCAATGATGGAAACGTTCAAATCTCAATATTCTACCATTTATCAGTGAACGGAACCGATGCAATTATCCGGTGCGAGACAATTACGTTTTGGTCACATGTTATCTCATCATATGATAACAAAGTTCTGGCACATAAAACTATTGTCACATGACCAGCTTCATTTCGAATTTCCTGATTCTAACTTTACGGCGATGCAGGAGAGGATGACAAAAACTTTCTGTCAACCAGATTAAGAGAACAATTGTCCCATTCAGTTGCTTCTGATAGCCTCAGCTAGGCATGTACCGGCGTTAAGTCGTAAACTGTTTTCTACAACAAAGAAGATACTTTTCTTTTCGAGATCTCTTCTGCAACAAAGTGAACAGAAAATGTTAAATTACAAGTTTTATTGTCTGACAATTAGAATTACATGCCAGTGAAATGAGTTGTAATAAACTATTTTCTGCAACAATAAAGATAATTTTCTTTTAAGGATCTCTTCTGCAACAAAGCGGACAGAAAATGTTAAATTGCAAGTTTTATTGTCTGACAATTAGAATATTGATATATGCCAGTAAAATGAGTTGTAATAAACTATTTTCTGCAACAATAAAGATAATTTTCTTTTCGAGATCTCTTCTGCAACAAAGCGGACAGAAATGCTAAATTGCAAGTTTTATTGTCTGACAATTAGAATATTGATATATGCCAGTACAATGAATTGTAATAAACTACCAATTAAACGCAACATTAAAGGGGTAGTAGAAAACGATGTCGGCGTACTGACAAGAAGTCATATGACCCCACAGACAAATATATTGACTGCATATTTAATTAACATCACAAGAACCGAAAGTGATCCCTGTGATGATTTCTATCCCAGCCACGCTTTTATTGTAGGTGTTCATGTGAACTTCTTAAATGACATGACCACACGGCCCCTAGCACAGGCTTGAGCTGTAATAGATACAAATATTTCAGAGCGATGATGTAATAGCCATATCAAGTCATGTGTTGAACTATGATGAACTACATGTATGTGACCACCAGATAGAACAAAACGGAACAAAGGATGGAGAATTTACAGAATGTAAGTTAATATTCAGAAGAAATACCTCTGAAGCCGACGCTGGGCCTAATGTTCTAGTCAGGTTGATGTAACATCCAGATTCCCTAAAGGGTACGTACTGAGATATACAATTAAAGAGAACTTTTGAGTTTGAGGATCCCGATGGTCTGCTAGCTTCTGATATGAATTTTACTTGCCAAATCAAGTTTATAAGTTTACTATTTAATATTACTTTGTTTGTTTGTTTGTCATTGTAAATTTACATAAAGCAATATGTATGAGATTATATTACAGTAAAAGTGTAAATTGTGCCACGAATGCTTCTGTTGCATAGGAAGACCAGAAACATAAATGGTGACCTACATGTTCGTTCTCTGTAAGCGTTCAATTTAGATCTCGAAATATTTGCTGATGACGTTGTTTAGCTTCCCAGAGAGCTGAACTGAAAACTGAAAGAATATGGTTCTTAGTGCAGAGTGGCTATGTGGCGTTTTTGGAATGTCACGGATTCAATCAATATTCCGTTACAGTTTGACGTCAAAGAAGCACACAGAATTGTATTTTCGTCAGCTTCTTATTCTCGCCGCCTTCGTGTTCATCGTTTTGAGAGACATCAAATTAAATTCTATTTCGGATAATTAAACTAATTCATTGCCATTTGGAGAGTGCGAAATCAAAACAGCATGTCTTCAAAACTGCACTTTTCTGAAGAAAAAATCCCTGATCAGCCGACAGACTATGCACCGTAGTGATATGGCTGAAAAATTGTTGAAAAAGACGTTGAATCCTCACTCAGTCATCTTTGATCAGTACTTCTTACATTGTGCATCCAAAGACATTTCCATGTCGCTCTTTATTCAGGATATATTATCTCAGTCATCTTTCAATCCGGATTGTTCATTGGTGTTTTTGCTTGTGCTTTGACCGATTTGTCTCAAATTCTTGAATTAAGTTCTTGCAAGACAATGGCCGTTACAATACTGTAAAGTACGGCCAAGTTATTTTTCGGTTGCTTGATTTAAAGCTCCCGATAGTGTAGGTCTTGACCTAAGACAGCATGGATTCATACGCATTCATATCTGTGATGAGGTCATGAAGTCCAATGCAAGATATACACTCGTCATTTCTCGCACAAATTAATTGAATTATACAATCACTAATGATGTTCGTATTGTTTCAAATGAAACTTGATCTTGAGTTACCTCCGAATTTCAGCAGTGTCCGTTGGAGGTTTGTTTCCACTTGGCACCTCTATTCCGTTGGTATGATAAATCAGTTCTTCGACAACCTGAGTTGCAAATCCGTACATAGGCCTCACTGATAAGAACATGCGCGACTAATGCTCTGAACGAAGTGGTCTATGGACAAAAGGCCATAAATCCACGTCCACTCTCACACGAATACAGAATGGTTGTTGAAATCAGCGAAAGGTCACCCAAGACGAAGAAAAAGTTGAAATTGTATGAGTAGGTTGGCCGATCTAAAAATCAAGTTGCTCGAAAGGCCGAGCATCACGCTTATAATTCAAATGTTAATTCAGCTCTTTTATATATACAGGTGTGATGGATAAGAATGTCTTGGTGATTAGTGTCCCTTTCCATATCCTTTTCTTTTGTAACCAAGGACGGACACTTGTTTCCAATGCAAAGAAAAGTGTCCTACCTGGGTTAGAAGATAGGAGCGGGACTCTCTTAGCCACTGGACATTCTTCATACAATTGTTTAGTTCAGCTTTCTGTTCTGTCTTGACGTATTGTAATTCTGTGGATTTTGGGAGTTGATCGATTGTGGAACACCGGTCTCGGATGCATGGGCTGAGGAGTACAACTGTTTGGCCGTTCCATCAGTCACTCAATTGTTATAACTGATGGAAAGAAAATATGAGAGAGTGTGAAAGTGAACAGGTATCATCGGATAATACTGAAAATTCGAATGCAAAACTCATGGGATTTTGCGATATAAAATAATGTATATGGGCAATATTATATGTTAGAATAGAACAAAATGATTCTTTTTGAAGAAAAATCTCATGAAGGAATCATTAATTTTAATGTTACTTTCAGACTTTTCAAAGAGGGAACAGCGTGGAATGAGAGCGAGGCGAAAACAGAGTAAATCTAGGTTCCAGTTATTCCCAAACACTTGGAACCCTAAACACGTTTAGGTTAAAACGTGTTATCAAACTGAACCTCACTTTTGGCGCTCTAACCCTATGTGATTTACAGTGTTGATAGGGAACAAGATGAAACATTAATTGTTTGTACGCTGCTATTGATGAAGCTTTTGTGACTACCGTTACTAAGTCGATACCGTATGCCATAATTAGTCCTTTGGAAATTAATCTGAGTTACAGGAGCTTAAATGCTTTGATTTATTTGCCTTCACGTTTATACTTAGGCTTCAAGCGGCTGCTCGAATTCATACAATACAGTAAGTACAATACCGGATGCTATATGGAATACCTACCTGTCTTCCACACGAAGAAGACATTTGAGGCTCACTTATCCCACAGATTTACGATCATATCTTATAACCAAACGAGATGAAGATTGGACGAAAAAGTCACTGGACCGGTATATATAGATGATTCGTGTCTGATGCATTAATATCTGCCCCTTATGTCTGGCATATTGGTAAGGGGTGAACGATGGGTCACTTGCTGTTTATTGCTGATCAAGCAAGGGTGGATTTGAAATATATGTTGTGTCTGATATATAAATGTGGCGACAATAACAGAATAAGCCCAGCACGTTACTTGGAATATCCTTCTCGAAATTCGCAAACCTGGGCATTCAGTACCATCACTTGCAGAACTGAATTTCACATTCCTCGATGATACGGATACGTACCAAGGATATATACCATTAAACATGACTGATGAAAGAGATGTACATGAATCGCAAGGAGAATAAAGCCACATAACACTGCCCATACCACTGTCCATACCACTGTCCATACCCCTCTCATAGTCGTGTCCATACCCTCTCAAAGCCATGTCCATACCACTGCCATGCCCCTGTCGAGGTTCCGTTTTAAAGCTGGAGTCGTTGATGGGTTGTTTCTGCAGTTAACGGTGACACGCTATAATATTAATGCTGATATAATAATAATTTGCCAATTATCGCTTTCTGCCATCTTTCTAAGGATTTGCCCAAGCAAATATTTATGGAACAAAAGCGAAATCAGCCCGTTGTAAAAATATCTATAAATAGTCGTATTATGTTTGGAAAAATTGGAGGAAATGATGTACAATTAATTTCCGGTGAATTTCAGAAGCCTTCAACTGAACGACAATGAAAACGATCACATATGGCTCTTGCGGTGTTTTGCTCCTGTCATACCTTATGCCCAAATGGTCTTACGGTCAGGCAAAGACTCACTCTGTCGTGAGTCTGCCCTTTGGCAACCCGCAATGCCTGTTGCGAAATGCAATCGATGACGAACAAGATAAACGGATTCTGAAGACCCTATCCGTTATCTCAGATATCTTTGTCGTTCTATCACTTCGCGTAATTACATTCTCAACGAAAAAATGTCCATCGCCGAAATACAAAGCTTTCGTTTTCTGTCATTTTTTGCTTAAAGTACTACATTATGTCTGAGATAGGATCTCATGGTAATTCTCTTACAAGATTTCCACTCATTCCTATCAATTGCGTAATGGGGAAATATGACCCCGCACCATCGTACAAATATTTTAGCTAAATAACTGTGATAACCTTTTAACAAATCTCGAACATGATCTTCCTGGATCATCTTTCTTGATCTACCGATACGTCCCAAAATAGAGGAAAATTCCAAGCCGAATCCTTGAAAAAAAAAAAAAAAAACAAACCCGGGGAGATCAAATCGTTCATGTGGCCCCTGATTGTAATACCCCATATCACTTGGCATGCCAGATTATACAGAAATTAAAATGCGTAACTTAGACTGTATCAATCGTAAACGTTCCGTGTGCGACAGTAATGAAACGATTTTTTTTCGATCCAAAACATGCCAAATTACATTTTTCATGTAACCATTAGCCTAAAAAAAAATTACGATCTTTCGTTGTATGTAAATGGATGTATCATTGATCAAAATGTGCTTTCTCTCCTATTTTGCTGGTTTGGAGACATTTGTAGGGAGGATTTTTTTTGTGGTGCAAAAAATACCTTAAACCAAAATTATATTTTCACACAATCTATTAGGAAGTTTGATTATGTGACAGAACCAAGAATGGTGTTGGTTTGAGGTGTCAAACTTCCCTTTTAATGTTTCAAAAATAGGCCTGGAAGCACATTTTGATCAAACAGAACTCCATTTTTATACAGCTGAAGATCACAAAATATTCTGAGCTGATTGTATACTGCATGAAAAGTATCATTTGGCAAATTTTGGTTAAAAAAAGGTAGTTCTTCGTATGTAAACATCACATATCTTTTGAGCGCCCTCTAATTCCATTACAAACGAAGATTTACAGCAGTTCTGTTATATATGAAGGTCCGCCCCAACTACGCTCCTTGAATCAGCGTTGTTCCTACATCCCTCATATCCTTCTTGTTCCGCCAATGACTCGAACTGACATCTTGACTCTCTTGATACGCTATGTATAGCGAATTACCTCGATTCATTATTACACATCAGCAACCAAAATTAGAGCTTTGTATGAATGAACAGGAATTAATTTCAGTTCAAAGATTTCTCAATTCTGAGATTCAAATTATCGTCAGCGTTGTTACCTGCGGCACGCAGGTCTACGGGAGGCTCGCGTTGTTGTTCTTCTTGTTCTTGTTCTTGTGACTTTTTGAAATGCGCATGCGCTAAGAGAGTGTGATCTCTGCCACACTTTTTTTTTCAACCTCCGATCTCACATGAAACCACTGTCTTCAAGCGCGTTTGAATTCATTTGCAACTATATTCGGTGGAATGAATTATTGCTTCGTTGATTTTCGTTCAGACTTCAATTCTCTTACGTCAGTCGCTTTAAAGCTGTCGGTCGTCACATCAGTCACTGTCTTCAGATATTACCATTTTCATTGAACAGTATGCAGATGTATACACAATTTAAGATCCTTGGATTTCTTATATACCAAAGAAGATGAGCCGCAACCTTGTCGGTGGTTCAGCTAATTTGCATACAGTCCCAGGCGACTGTCTTAGAAAGTAGAAAAATAAGTTCACTACTTCTAGTAATCATTTTATCTACCCAATCTAGATAAAACACAAATTGGCGAAGAAGCATAACAAGTAACGCATTATCATTATGATTAACATTGAATAATACTTGGTATCAAATTATAGATCATGCATCATAAAAACAAACGCAACAATTACGTTTCAGAAGTAAGCGGAACAACTCAGCAACTTTCACCGAATAAAGATGTTTAACTTTACCCCCAAGCAATTCGCATATATGGAAATATGTTTTGAAAGGAAGAATAACTTAACCCTCTGTGGGAATCGAAACAATGACCCTCCAATCCCTGGACTTGCACTTAATGTCTTAGCTATACCGACTCATTGATAATACTCAAAACTGACTTTATGCGCAAACGGTTTTATAATACATAAATGACTATGTACTATTTAATGAGTCCGACAACCCTATGCGCGAACAGTACATCATAGTTATATTGTGTACTTTCGGTTACAAGCATGAAATTTGGCACATAGCTATTTCGAATGATCCTCTTTCGGAACCAGTCCCTCTATCCTCATTCTCGCAAGCCAGGGCCTTGCTTCGCTGGTATTGATGTTCTCGTCCTCTTCCGCACTCATAATCCCTTTAGAATTGCATTAATCACTTCCGTAAAATCAATACTTATGTGTATCAGCAGACAACGGGCAGAAACATGTTGCATTTGACATCATTCTCTCAAGTCAGAGCCCATTTCTGCTAGAACTTACTGGTTCTACACTTCACAATTTACGTTACTTTGTCAATCAGTTTTACGAATGAAATTACGTCATATATTAGCAGATACTGACCATAAAAGCGATCTATTTGACCTCGTTGTCAATGTCTTAGCTATACCGACTCATTGATAATACTCAAAACTGACTTTATGCGCAAACGGTTTTATAATACATAAATGACTATGTAGTACTTAATGAGTCCGACAACCCTATGCGCGAACAGTACATCATAGTTATATTGTGTACTTTCGGTTACAAGCATGAAATTTGGCACATAGCTATTTCGAATGATCCTCTTTCGGAACACAGTCCCTCTATCCTCATTCTCGCAAGCCAGGGCCTTGCTTCGCTGGTATTGATGTTCTCGTCCTCTTCCGCACCCATAATCCCTTTAGAATTGCATTAATCACTTCCGTAAAATCAATACTTATGTGTATCAGCAGACAACGGGCAGAAACATGTTGCATTTGACATCATTCTCTCAAGTCAGAGCCCATTTCTGCTAGAACTTACTGGTTCTACACTTCACAATTTACGTTACTTTGTCAATCAGTTTTACGAATGAAATTACGTCATATATTAGCAGATACTGACCATAAAAGCGATCTATTTGATCTCGTTGTCAAAAGCTAGGACCTTGATTTCCTTGAGAGTTTTTAAAATTTATTTTGATACCTTTCATATTGACTTGGAAGTCATTTTCGCGAATGCAATAATTTGATGTACCAAAAGATAATAACGAGAATTCGACATGATTCTCTTATACACACAGACCTTGTTTAGTGAACTAACCCTGAAATTTCGCACTTAAATCACCTCCCGAATGACTTAATGACAAACATATTCGCGAATTGATTATAGGGCGATATCCATAGATACTGACAAGAAATGTTTCTTATTTGCAGAATTTGACTTAAAAAAAAATTAATAAAATTATCAACCTTCGAAAAGGCTTGACCAAACATGTCGGATGAGGTGATATCTCCTAAGGATGAAATAGGTAATCATTTGTATAGAAGGAGCAAACCATGTATTGATATTGGCTTGCTGCATGGAAAAGAGTGTCAAGGTACCGTATTTAGTTTGCAGATGATAACGCACATAAATGCAGAAACTTAATTTATTATTCTAATCGAATATCAAGACTGTCACAGGCCTCAATTTGTATCGTGAAAAATGTCATTATGCCTCTTGAACAGTTCGATAAAGCCTTCAACCCCATTCCATAGTTTCACAGATCAAAGTCATAGACCTGATAATAAATTCATTGAAAATTAACTTTGGCGGAAATATAAATTTTCCATTTTGCTCGGCAAAGTAAGCGAGAAGGGAGACTGAAGAGCGTAGATGTTCGCGCTATGACTAAATCCTTGAAATTTGTTTGGATTTCCAAATATTTGAAAGCCTTTTTGATTTGCAAAAATCAACGGCTGAACGGAATGTTTTGAACCTTGGAATTCACGATACTTGTACCAAGACATTGCCAAAGCGATTATTGTGACTTCGTCTGTCAATTCAGTATAGACGGCACGGACCAGTCAACATCGTCGGATTTTGAACGAGGAAAGCGAATATATATATATTGTGTCAAATCTATTAGTCAATTCCTGCAATTGTGGGTTAGAAGTTGAAAATTACTTCCCTTGGCATGAAAACACTTGCAGATGGCGCTTTTTTTCTACAATTACCACTACCACCGCTGATATGTCTTTCACTGTATTATTGCCACTGCCGCAGGTTTTGACTACAATGTAGTCATTTCTCACTTGTTCAGATCTGATCTAGTTGTGGTGGCCGCTGAAGCCATGAGAGGTTCAGCCTGTTTGCTGAGTGTCTGTCGTCAACACACAAAAGCAGAAACTGGCCAAAGAAAGTTTTCCCTGGCTATCATCTAAATTGCAGTTTAATTGATAACAGTATTCAATGAAACTCAATCCGCATTTGGGTGAAAACCAGTATAAAGCCAAGAGGCCCAAATGTGCCAGTCTGAATCGGAGGGAGAAACATAGAGAGAATGGGATGTAAGAACAACGCTGTTTCATTGAGCATACAGCCATCATGTTTATCATATGTATTTCAGCTCAAACCTGGGCTGTGAAGTTATTTGATAAAAACACGGACTCCGGTTCTGACCCATTTCTTGCTAAATACATCTGGAGTGCTGCAGACGTTTCACATAGTTAACTGGACTCTTCTTCTCTCCATACAATAGTATGCTAATCATTCTGAAATTCCCGAATCTGAAAGTGTAGGTATCCCGAAGAGTGCCACTGGAAGCAATATGAAAAGGATGGTGTCTCGAAGCTCAAACCAGTAAATAAACCCTTGTCCATATGTATAATGAATTACAACACATATAAGGGAAGACTGTATAGAGTAGGTTTATGATTTGTATTTTTTTTATCCTCGGTCAATATTGGACTTGAGTTATTGTATTCATAATGTACGTCTGTACGTCCGTCCCTCTCCATTTTATCGTTACTGGAGTACCAAACTTACAGCACACATGCATGTGGTCTATTGAAAATCAGCGAAATTGACCAATATTTTGCCAAGTCAAGGTCACCAGGTCAGACTGGGTCAATTTACCGCAAATTGCTTGTTACCAGGATATCTGAAGAATGACTATGAATAGAAGCACGAAACTTCATAAATGCATGTCGTATTACGACAGAAGCTTACATAAAATCTGTGAGATTGACTTATTTTTTCCTGGGTCAAATTTGTCCATTTGTCAACGTCTGCTCAGTATTCTTACCTTTATGGTATGATAAGATCTACTCTTACTAAACTTCCACTAGACACACATCTGGTCATGGACTACTGTCAAAATTGTCCTTTGGGTATATTGCAGCATGCACGTACGTCCGTTCATCAATTTGTACATTTTATAAGCATCACAAATGTATATGGTCACGAAACAGAAGTCTGTCGAAAATCATTCAGGTTGATCCATTTTTAAGGTCACCAGGTCGAACTTAATTTTTCATTTAGTTATCGGAAGAATCATCCGTATTCTAATGTGGATATGTGCACCAAATTTTTATAACATATGCATGCGGTAACAGACCAGAAGTCCATCACAAATTATGATTGACCAATTGCTTGTTGCCTTCAACTACTTTACCGGACTCGAAAGATCCTAATTAGTTATATCTCAAACTTGAAGATAATTGGATAAATTATTTGTAAGACCCCATTAAACATCTATGCTCGATATGGTCATTTTCGACGGAAAATATAAGTTCTAGGTAACAAAAGCCTCATATCCGAATCCACAGCCTTTCAGTACCATTGCCAGCACTAGATCATATGAGAGCTGGGAGCTTGGAGCTTCGGAGCTGGAGCCTGAAACTTCGGAGCTGTAGGTTGAGGCGCTGAAGCGTGGAGCAAAGCTGAAACTAGGGAACTTATGAACTTTGAAACCTGTTTTAAGGTTTCTGGAACCTCTGTTTCATATATTTACATACTGTTAAACGGTAACAGCAATCCAGTAGGTGGTCGTAGTATTAGCGTCACCTTGTTTCATTGTCATGGTTCACGGAAGAAAATTGGATAGTATCAAGACCTCAAAATTCTAACTTGTTTTTTTACCCTATTCATTTATCCATGAACATTCTCAAAAACTAATAGATATCTCTCTAGATATCATATTATTTGGCTTCAAATAATTTGTGGGGCGGTTCGTCAAGACCATTTATGAAACTTGTGTGCTGGGAGAAGAAAATTGCATTTTGGCCAACCGTTGATGACGTCGATAGCGCTAAAGGTCGGCTTTCAATTTCTATTTGCTGTCAGGCGCTGTTATATGCATTACTTCTCTTGGACTTGATATATTGATTACATATTGATCCGCAAATGGATATCGCGCTACCCATCATACTTGGTTTGACGTGAGTGATAAATAAATGGTTACTTCTTATTTACATCTTTCCATTCGGGTTACACTGTCTGTGGCCGCATTTAACATAACCCCAAACTGATTAAGCTGCCCGACATAATTGCGTGGTGAAATCAAGGGGATTAGGGGGCTCACTTCCTATAATCAAGTCAATTCAAGAGGCGAGAGGGCTTCACTGAAATATAGTGTGGGCAGATTTTCCGTCCTACGAAACGGAAATGTTTACACTCCACTAAGGAAATCAGCTAAGTGGGTATTATATAACTTACCTATGCTTCCACACACTGAGCGTGTGTCATCTGTTGGTAATAGAAGATTGTTTGCAAGGGCCATAAAAGACATTTTAGTCTTAAAGAGAACAGACAATTATGAACGGTAACTCTTCCGTAGGAAGCATATAGCAAGTGAAATAAAAGTAGTTACTGGATGTATACAGTTAATGATATTTCAGTTAAAGTTATTTTGACATCGCTCTTATTCTGGTGCACAGGATTCCGAGTTGGAACATATCCACGTTTACTTTTGCAGTTTTCTATATTCTTTTATTGAATTGCCATGACGTCGGAGGGAATTGTGTTAGTGAAGGTGGGATGTGTTTGCCTAAATTCTTGTTATATATTCGTGGAGTTTGATTAGTATCGTGGAGTAACTATTAATCTATGTTCACAATTAATAAGCAAAACTCGGATCCACACAATTTGTTGAACTTTTTAACCAGGCGATGGTAACATGGTGTACCTTTTTGTGCGTATCACCATTCACACTGAACAGCATTCTTTGAAAACCTCAGCCGTTTCCGCACTATTTTTCATTCGTTTTATTGGATTACAGGATCTCAAATTTTAATTACTGTGTCACATACTGTTTCATGTGAGTTTCAACAGAAAAGGGAACAGGAGTTACATAGATAACAACGGTATATAAATGATAGCACATGGCGATTACCTTGGCTGAACAAGTGTCAAAATGAGTCTTCTTCAACTTGGAACAGGTACTGATTCAATGCGATGCTCTCTATAATCGATTCCTTCTTTACAAACTTTGCTTTCTCACAGTTCCAGAAAATATCATGGTATGTGTACGAGCAGCGTATATAAGTTTTTGTTGACTGCTGAACCCCGTCAATATATATTCGCGCCCATGGGTAATCGGAAAACCCGGTGTTTCGTAATAGGTGGTGAGCACGAAGATATAATATAGATATTACATTACTCAACACAAGATTGTTTCTAATATCCATATGCAGAGATCCTTTAATTTTTTCCCTGACACACACTCCGTTGCGAGGAATGGATTTCCCAGTCATTTCCACTCGTTCATATTCAGTTTATCGCATTAAATTCTCCAGTCTGCATTCAACGCCCATATGATGTCAGATTTGACGTACTGCTCATAAGAACCAGCATGAAAGTTTCCTTTCATTTTTTTATTGTTTTTGGCACTCGTCAAATCCTGAGTTTCAAAATATTGACAGGGCGGTTCTATACCAAGCCGGCAGTGTTCATATCCATACATGTGGAAATGCAAAAGAGCTAGCATTCATAAGCCTTCACGTTGAAGATAGTTGGAGTGTTCTCTAGAAATTCGGATCATGAACAGAAATACTCCATTGCTTAGATGAACGTCGTAGCCATAGAATATATTGGTATAGTGTTTTTTTTAAAACCTAATTAATATCAATGTAACGGCTCAGGATTCGACCCTTTAATACTGTAGATAAAGTCAAGACTGTAATCTGAATAGTCACTCTTTTATTTTCTGACACCAGATCTCACACATATCCAACTGTACTGTAACACCAGACTGTTAGTTCCTTTACAGTGACACAGAATCAATACAGTGGAGAAACTTCTAATAGCTATAGTGTTCCAGTGACTTATTCAAAATTATACAGCGAACAGTGAAACAGAGTCAATACAGTGAATACAGTGACCAGGGTAGTGCTTAGCAGAACAGAAGTGCACAAACTGCAATTAACCAAACAGATTGATGTCAAATATACAGCTGTAACTCACATATGGCTAATTTCACAGATCTTTATATAAAATCACCTAATCTACCATGGCTGACCATGACCAAACTCTAGGTTACCAATGATCAAACCCTATATGTTACCATGGTGAAACCCCTATGTATATACCCAATATATCCATGCCACACTACCTGAAGCTCGCCTGAGCTATTATGCACATAAAGAGGTTAATTACTTTCTCTGTTATAGTGATAACTGATAAGTAAGCGATATATTAATGCGCTGTTGGTATATAATAGTAAATGCAACATTAATGATGGAAGTAGGTCACTTTCACAACATTGTGTTGCTCCGATTCTTCCCATCGAACAGAAATGCCATGTATACCACTGCCTAAAACACTTAATCCCTGTAACCTTAACTCGGTGATCCATTAGTATGAATGATGTGAATGCCGTTAATGAAGTGAAGCCTGGGAAGTTCTAATGGCTGATATTAGACTGAAACATTCCGGGATGGCTTATAACCTATGGGTATAATAACTGAAATAATAACTGAAATATTCCATGAAATACTATTAAAATAATTTGGCACATTAATAATTAATATTTCCTGGCTGCAGAATTGGCTGAGACAATGAGTACTTGCAATGTTTACACATGTAATATCAATCACTTAATTATCTAATTATCTCATTCAATAAAATAATCTCAATAAACCATTACATCTGCCAACTGGATTGATTATATCACTGGAACGGCACAGGCTTCACTTCATTAACGGCATTCACATCATTCATACTAATGGATCAGTGATTGTATAATGATTATTTTAACTGGGTTAATGAATTACAGTGCGCATTATTCCATTAATATAACTTGATCCATCAACTATGCTGACATGTTCACATAACTTTGCAATCATGTTTGAATATTAAAATGCATCAGATTGATTATATCATCCTACCTGTTCTGTCATGGCAGAATGAATACAACCCCATGTCAACTGCAACCGGGCCTGGCACGATACACCAGTACCTATAGGAATGTGATGATAATGATCAAGCATTTTCCATAGCATGAATTTGTACTGGTGTACCAGGATATCAGTGATGCGTGCGAACCCTGTATTAACTAATTTCCTTAAAATCAATTTTCAGTGACATTTAATTAATTTGATGCAATGTTATGTGATAGTGACATAGGTCGCAGAGTTTCTAATATTTTATTGAGTGATATCTTTACCGAGGTGGACATCCAGCTGCGCAGGAGAGCACTTTTTACAGAAATCATCATCATCATATCCAGTCCATATATTCTATTAATCCTCATAAAACGAATATGGGATTTACTCGGAAAGAAAATCCAGTAACCTGCAGTATGCCTGTAATTGGATGTGATAATTCATAAACAAAATCTGACATTTCCAGAGTACTGCTGATTTACTACACAGATTTATCATACATTAGAAATATTCCAGGATGGTTTATTTGCTGTCAGTTCCGGTCAAAATATCATGCAGTTCTGGTGTTTGCTATAGCTCTTACGTAATGCCAAATATGGTAATCGTCAGGTGACATACATTTCCATTCTGAAAATTTCCGTCAAGTCAGTTACATAAAATGGAGCTTCACAACAATTTTACCGCTAGTCAACCCGTCAACTTGTGCCATTTGATGCACGGGGCAATATACATTCAAGTCGGCATGTTTTCATTCATAACAATACATTTATGGAAAACTAGCCCTCAGAGTACAAGTTTGAGCGAGTCTTTTGTTCTTTGTTCTTTTGTTCCTCGGCATTACCCAGCAACGGGCCAGGTTTAGAACTGGGCTATTGTTCGGCCGAGACCTGAGGCTCAGAGAGAGTGTATTGTTGTACTGCTTA
This sequence comes from Hanleya hanleyi, assembly GCA_036873755.1. Classification (NCBI taxonomy): domain Eukaryota; kingdom Metazoa; phylum Mollusca; class Polyplacophora; order Lepidopleurida; family Hanleyidae; genus Hanleya; species Hanleya hanleyi. The sequence goes on from JAVTVY010014306.1 coordinate 60,643, forward strand.
TATATAGTTTTCACCTTCACCTTTGGAGTGAGACTCCCTCGGTGGGTAGGGAATGTTTACTCTGTGAGGAGGCACACTGTTGGGATTTGCGTGTGTTACTATTTGTAGTTTGTAGTTGTATTGAAATTCCCTAGTGGGACTTTGAATTTTTTTTCCCCACTAAGTCCTTTAGAAAGTTTGATAGGTCACTGAGCCTAAAACTTCAAGGTCTAGAGAAAGCTAATGCGATTGACATATATCACGCATTAAAAGTCACTGTTGGATCAGGACAGTCAGTCCTTAAAGGTCTAGTACAGGTATCAAATACCCTGTGGAACGTCACACTAGCAAATGAAATTGCCAAAACTCGCCTAGTGCTGGGAGGTATTCGCGTTGGAGATCAACGTGGCCATTTTGAGGAAATAGATCCAGGGAAATTGCTAATAAAGATGAAAGGACCATGCGATTTCCCAGATTCTGCGATCAGAGGTGCTTTTGAGTTTTATGCCAAATTGCCAAAACTCGCCTAGTGCTGGAAGGTATTCGCGTTGGAGATCAACGTGGCCATTTTGAGGAAATAGATCCAGGGAAACTGCTAGTAAAGATGAAAGGACCATGCGATTTCTCAGATTCTGCGATCAGAAGTGCTTTTGAGTTTTATGGTGATGTTCTCTCTGTACGAAAAGAGTTCTATTGGTTTGATAGAGAGTTTGAGACAGGAGTTCGAAGAATTTGGATGTCGAAATTCAAACGTACCCTTCCGTCTTCTATTTTAGTTGGAGGTATGAGACTTCCTGTATGGTATAACGGTCAAGTAAAAACATGTTATACTTGTGGTTACGAAGATCACATGAACTCGAGATGTCCTTTGAAAAATAAATGCCGGATTTGTCATCTTAAAGGACATCTTAAATAAACCTGTCCAAAGGCCAAACAAGTTTCTGAAGATACCGTAGCTAACGATAGAAAAGATGATTCCTCAGATCCTCGCCCTGTTCCGCCCGCAGAAGTTCGAAAAGGACTTTCCGCCGAAGCTCTCCAGCAAAAACAACAGCACTATATAGATTTATGGAAGACTGTAGGAGCTGATGGCAAGGCCACCGAACGTCATCAGAGGATAGTCTCCGCCGGGAGCAATGAGAAAACCCCAAACCACTACGAGTGTCTCGTTGACGCGATGGATGAAGGTTGTAATTCGGAAGATGAAGTTGTCAGTGATAGTGAGGTTTGCGATGATGTCAGGTGATCAGAAGTCAGTTGATCAGAAGTCTGTGTCCGATCAGACAAAATGTTGACATAGTATTAACTCCGGAAGTTGAATTGAAGGGTGAAAACTTACCGGATACCGGTAGTGTTTCGGGTCAGGATGCACCTGTACAGTCTGTGGATTCCTTCATTAATCCTATTCACTCCGGTGTAGATGTAAACTTTACACCAAACAAGGAAGTAATGAAGGAGTTCACAGAGAAAGAAAGTAGTCAACAGTCTTGTAGTAATAAAGCTACCTCGAATCAGAAAAAAGAAGAAAAAAGAGAATACCATAGATATCGAATCCGGCAAAGAGCCTAAAATAGTCGATGCTACTCCCACTCCTACCAACGAGTCACCCATGCTTTCTGATAATGATCGTCCGTTAAAAGGCGAGACTTCCTTGAACCAAAGGCCGAAGGACTTGTTGGGACGAGAGAGAGAAAGAAGTTTATAAGCAGAAAAGTAAAAAAAAGACGAGAGAGATCAAATGAAAAATAAAAAGAAAGGTCAAAAAGAATTACCCAAAATAAAACGTACATAATGGCTAAGCTAACCTTATATATCTTGGCTTGGGCAGTTTTGTGTTTTATTTATATATACAGACTAAAGATGGCTCAGCCACCAACTATCGTTCAGTGGAGTTGCAGAGGAGTTTGGCTAAATTTAAATGAACTCCAATTATTAACTCAAGATTATGAACCATCAGCTTTTTGTCTCAACGAGACCTTTCTGAAGAAAGCAGATAAAGATAAATTTAAATTTCGCCAATACGCACCTTATCATTCCTACGCTTTAGACGAAAATGGAAAAGCTACAGGCGGCTCTTCAATATTGGTTAAAATGGGTGTTATACACAGTCATGTTGATTTAGTGACAGATTTACAAGCTGTAGCAGTTCGTATTACCTTGAATTCTGTTTCCACATTATACACGGTGTACATACCTTCTTCTGGTAGTCTCCGTCTTAATGAACTTCAAGATCTGTACGATCAGCTCCCGAAACCTTGTTTAATGATGGGTGATTTTAACGGTCGTAATATCCTCTGGGTAAAATTCTGAAAATTTTTATATCAAATAATTCTTTGTGTATTTTTAATGATGGTTCTTATACACATTTGTCCTCGGCTCATGGAACCTATTCAGCATTGGATAACTCACTTTGCGACCTTCCTATTCTTGAGGAATTTTCTTGGTCTGTTCATGATGACCTTTGTGGAAGTGATCACTTTCCCACTGTCCTAAACGCTGTTGTTCATTCAGCTGATGACCCTCATTTCACAAGGTTTAATTTCAAGAAAGCAAACTGGCCCGAGTTTGAAAAGCTTTGTTCACAAAAACTACAATCAGTCTCCTTCGCTGATGTTTCAAATCCTATACAGCTATTCTCAGATATGTTGATAGAAATTGCCAACCAAACCATTCCCACATCTTCAGGAGTTACACATATTAAGAAACCTTGGTTTAATGATGACTGTAAAGAAGCAAGAAAATGTAGGAAGAAGGCTGAACGATATTTCCGCCGACATCCTAATCCTGAAAATTTGAAAGATCTCAGAGTTACGAGAGCTAAAGCTCGTAGAACCATGCAACAGAATAACCGTGATTCTTGGAGAAATTATGTTTCTAAGATAAATACTCATACTCATACTCATAACAAAAGTTTGGAATATGATCCAAAGAATAAAAGGTAAAAGCTCAAAGTCCAGCGTTCATCATCTCAACGATGGAAATCAGGTGATTACTGACAGGGTAGAAATTGCAAATAAATTAGGAGAAACAATTGCCAAAAACTCTTCATCAGAAAATTATGTACCTAAATTTCAAAGTTTCCAAAAAGGAGAAGAGAAAAATGAAATTAAATTCCTCTCCGGTAACCATGAAGGCTATAACGCTTCGTTTACAATTGAAGAACTTCATGCTTCTCTCACGAAAGCTAATGATTCTGCTGCAGGCCCTGATAATATTCATTATCAGCTTTTGAAGCATCTACCGGAATCATCTCTAGAAATCCTATTACGCATATTCAATAGACTTTGGTATAGAGAAGACTTTCCTCCGTCATGGCACAATGCCATAGTCCTGACAGTGTCCTGACCATACAGGCCCTGGTAATTATCGTCCGATTTCACGGACTAGCTGTGTCTGCAAAACAATGGAACGCATGATAAATGATCGCCTTGTTTGGTACCTGGAAACTGAAAAGAAACTCACTGATATTCAGGCTGGTTTCCGTAAAAATAGAAGTACCATTGATCATTTAGTCAGATTAGATTTGTATGTTAAGAATGCTTTCGCCAAGAACGAACATGTGGTTTCTATCTTTTTTGATTTAGAAAAGCCTACGACACTACATGGAAATACGGGATTCTTAAAGATCTTCAAAATATGGGATTAAAAGGCCGTTTACCCGTTTTTATTTCCAACTTTTTGAATGATAGGCAATTCCAAATTCGGTTAGGTACTACTATGTCTGATCATTTTGATCAAGACCAGGGTGTCCCGCAGGGCAGTATTTTGTCTACTACTCTGTTTAGTATCAAGATCAACAGCTTGGCTGCAGTTCTGAATAAATCAATTGATGGCTCACTTTTTGTAGACGATTTCAATATATCGTGTAGTGGGAAAAGTATACACAATATTGAGAGAACATTACAACTTTGTCTAAACAGAATTCAGAAATGGTGTCTAGAAAATGGCTTCAAATTCTCAGAGCTAAGACAAATTGTATACACTTTTGCAGAAAATATTTCCAGCACAAAGATCCAGAACTTGAATTAGACGGAACTGAAATCAAAGTGGTAAAAGAGGTCAAATTTCTAGGCATATTGTTTGATCAACGACTAACATTCAAATCACATATAAATTGCTTAAAAGCCAAATGCACGAAAGCTCTAGATTTGTTGAAAGTAGTTGCCAGCTATAAGTGGGGGGAGATCAGCAAACTCTCCTTCATTTATATCGATCACTTGTTCGTTCCAAACTCGATTATGGTTCTATTGTTTACAATGGTGCAAGCAAGTCAAACTTGGCAAAGCTAGATCCTATTCTCCATCAAGGACTAAGACTTTGCCTCGGTGCGTTCAGAACATCACATAAAGAAAGCTTGTATGTCGAAGCGGATGAATTTCCTTTAGAACTTCGGAGAATTAAATTATCGCTGCAATATATCACAAAACTGCGTTCGAACCACTCAAATCCTGCATATAACTGTGTGTTCAACCCTCAGTACGCAGATTTCTATTTAAAGAAACCCTCGATTATTCCACCTCTTGGAATCCGTATGAATTACAAGCGTCTAGTCCGTCATTCATAATCCAGCCGTCGTCCATTAGAGAATATCCGCGTCCATAATCCAAAGACCTATTCCATTTCCATATAACAGTATTAGCACCAAATTCAAAAAGACAAAAGTATACATAAACATAGGCTTGTTTCCTGCAAGAGAGAAGCGGTCAACAGTTTTCAATGATGCCGGCAAGACATCATGATGTTCCAAAATATCAAATCCGTATCGCTGATCGGTATTCTTAATCCATAATATTCGTTATAGAGTCGTCATCTAAAAATGATGTACCTCAGCCACGCTTTGATTGTGACTGTTCATATGAGTACCATGAGGATCTTGAAGTACATGGGCTCATACGGCCCCTAGCCCCGGGTTAAGCGGAATTAGACACATGTTACGAAACGTAGCGCCATAGATCTTGCACGCTACGTTCGTATTTTGCTATCAGCATGCGATATGTAACCACACCTTGTAGCAGCTGGCATTAAAGTTAGTCAAATTTTACCTAACGAGCTCTTGCCAACTCCACCATGGCAGTTAGCCACGCCAGAAGTAGATATTTCACTGACTAAATATAAAAAGGCAGACACGAGCCAGCTCGTATATACACAAGGATTTGGTCTACTGAGAGAGAAATACAGATCACATCAGGCTATTTATACTGATGGTTCTAAAGATGGCGAGAGAGTAGCATGTGCTACTATCTTTAGTTCCAAAACTAAAACGTATCGTCTGCCAGGTAAAAGTTCCATATTTACTGCAGCAGCAAAAGCTCTATTATCAGCTTTAGAAGGTATTGGATCCACTAGAAAGAAAAAATATGTCATATTCTGAGATTCACTATCATGCCTTAAAGCAATTAAAAGTGGAAATTCAACTCATCTCACCATCTTGAAAAATTCTACAATTATATGACACCAGATTTGATCAACAGATAGATATTGTGTTTTGTTGGGTGCCTAGTCACGTTGACATCAAAGGCAATACTGAAGCTGATAGATTGGCTAAGGCAGCTCTAGATGAAGAAGTTGATCCTGTTGGAATCCCATACAGCGATTTCAGACCATCTCTCTGCGCTTATGTTAGAAAGCTGTTTCAATCTTTATGGGATACTGTGGATAATAACAAACTTCACGAGTTCAAAAAAACGGTTGTATGTGGATATTGAAAATCTCAAAATGTCTTACGGAAGAACTTGATGCTAAAGGTCACATACCGTACAGACATGTATCCACATGGGATTTCTCGACTCTCTATACTACAATCCGTCATCAGGACCTTATTGACCGTATAAGTTCATTAATAGTATCTGTGTTCAAGAAAACTGATCGTAGATATATTAATGTCGGAAGCCATAAAGCATTCTTTAGCTCGACTACATACAAGAGATATCATTCATGGGATGTTCTTTGTTTATAGAGTTGCTTGAATTTCTCATTAAAAATATCTATGTGAAATTTGGCAACACAATATATCAGCAGCATATGGGTATTCCAATGGGTACTAATTGTGCACCTCTGTTGGCTGACCTGTATCTGTTCTCTTATGAATATGACTATATACAGGCGCTTTCAAAAACCGATCCGTTCAAAGCCCGTTCCTTCTCATTCACCAAACGCTATATAGACGATCTTCTCGCTGTGGATAATCGCTATATAAATGACGCAGTGAAGGATATATATCCACCTTCACTGGATTTGAAGGAAACTACAGATAGCCCTACAGGCACATCACATTTACATCTATATCTCTATAAAAATGAAGCGGACGTTCTCTCTCGTCGACTTTATGACGAAAGAGATGATTACAATTTCGACATCGTAAACTATCCCTTTCTGGACAGTAATATTCCAGTGGGACCTGCATATGGCGTATACCTATCTCGCTTAGTAGCATTTGCTAGATCCTGTGTTAAATGTGATGATTTTAATCAACGTCACAAAACATTGTTGCAGAAACTTATAAAAACAGGGCTATTCTACCAAGCGCCTTCACTCAAAGTTTCTCAAATTTGGCGATACATATCGCATGCTGATAGCAAAATACGAACGTAGCGTGCAAGATCTATGGCGCTACGTTTCGTAACTTGTGTCTAATTCCGCTTAAACCCGGGGCTAGGGGCCGTATGAACCCATGTACTTCAAGATCCTCATGGTACTCATATGAACAGTCACAATCAAAGCGTGACTGAGATACATCATTCTTTAGATGACTTTACAACGAATATTATGGATTAAGAATACTGATCAGCGATACGGATTTGATATTTTTGGAACATCATGATGTCTTGCCGGCATCATTGAAAACTGTTGACCGCTTCTCTCTTGCAGGAAACAAGCCTATGTTTATGTATACTATGATTGTCTTTTTGAATTTGGTGCTAATACTGTTATATGGAATATGGAATAGGTTTTTGGATTATGGACGCGGATATTCTCCAATGTACGACGGCTGGATTATGAATGACGGACTAGACGCTTGTAATACTCATCTGAACAGTCATAAACGTTTCGACCAAGCCATGATTAGACGATGTAGAATCGGCCACACACGATTAACTCATGAATATTTACTAAAACAGGAGCCGATTCCAAGGTGTATACCTTGCCATGAAGATCTCACGGTGAAACATATTTTCATAGACTGCATACATTTTGAGATTGTAAGAGATACGTTTTATCGAGCAGCTACGCTGGAAGATCTTTTTAGCAGAGTGAAAGAGGATTGTATTTTAAATTATTTGAGAGAGATTGATTTGTTGTACACATTTTAATGTTTGTACCTGTTTTAACGCATTAGTTTACCGAGTTTTTAAATTGATTAGTTAGAAGTTTGCTTGGTCGTCGCTATATAGCTGAAATATTGCTGAATGCCACGTTAAACCTTAATTCTCTCTCTCTCTCTCGCCCATTTATGGAAAATAAACAATTTCTGCACAAACCTGGGCAAAATGCGTCGTGAACGGAACACGAGGAAACGCCGGCAAAGAGTTACAATTAAGGGGAGACAACTGCCAATCTGACTGGCGCCCGTCACATCAATATTTGGTTTAATTGTAAATCAATAATAATATTATTATTCGGTTGGGGTGGTATGGAATAAATTTAAATGTAATACTTTCGGAGTTATGTATCCGTATCAGATAATCTTCCTGGTGGGTCATATTCTCCAATTGAATTGTGTATCCGTATGTCAAATAATCTTCCTGTGGATCATTTCTTCAATTGATTTGTGTATCCGTATGTCAGATAATCTTCCTGGTGGATCATATTCCCCAATTGAGTTGTGTATCCGTATGTCAGATAATCTTCCTGGTGGATCATATTCTCCAATTGAGAGACAATCCTCCTGGCGGATCATATTCTCCAAATGAGTTGTGTATTCGTATGTCAGATAATCTTCCTGGTGGATCATATTCTCTAATTGAGTTGTGTATCCGTATGTCAGATAATCTTCCTGGTGGATCATTTTTTCTAGTTGAGTTGTGTGTCCGTATGTCAGATAATCTTCCTGGTGGATCATTTTCTCTAACTGAGTTGTGTATTCGTATGTCAGATAATCTTCCTGGTGGATCATATTCTTCAATTTGATATTCCATGAAAGGCAGTGAAAACCGAATACATGTATGAACTGGAGACATTGGATCTACATTCACAAACTCTAGCATATATACGTCTGTCTGTCTTTATTTAACAAGTGCCTGGCGTTGTTAGAAGTGTCTCGCTCCCACCCTCCATAGGACAGGTCTGTTTACTCTGTACCAGCCCTGCAGTCAGATCCAGGCTGTACAGCTATTACTCGAACCGTCCGTTTGAAGTAAGAGCCAATAAGATCTTCGTGAGACCTCGGTATATTTCGAAGGCCGAGTTAATACGGAGAAAAGCTTGACGGAAAATATTTTTGAATCCCCGGGGGAAACCACATGGGCACGCCTCTCAAAGTCAAAACAACGACGGATACGATACATTCAATTCAAATCAAGCAGAGGAGACGAAATATACAACACATTGCCGAGCGCTTAATCCGCTCAAATATTGGCATATTCGGAGAGGTCATGGTCTCGCGAATGCGTCCCGGAATGTTTCCGAAGCAACCGGCTCGTAATCGTTATGACGTATAAGATATCCGTCATGGCACGGATTTGATAGACGAGCCATGACTAGGGATGATGATCGAACCCAGAGTGATGAGGTGGAAGGGGATCAGTGACCACTAGAGCCAAGAACTGGATATACGACAGAATATAGGTCTATGTGTGTCTGTTTTAACTGAAGAGTCACTTGTGTGGCTTAACCCTACCTGGCCAGGGGGCACTTTCCGCCCCTCCCCCTCTGTAGTTTTTGCTCCTATCTCCGGAACGACAAAATATTGAGAGCTGATACTTGGTGACTTTGTAGATTATCATATTGGGGGTCATTGTCAGCCTATTTTCACGAATCCCCGAGCAGAGGATCATTGGTAAGCTCAAAATGGCGGCCATATGGGGTACAAGAAAAGTGATATTGTCGTCAGATTTATTCAAAATTTGGTAAAATATATTTTATTTTCTATCAGATTATTATTTACTAATTTATCGTGCAATTTGGTAAGAGATCGCCTAAATAAAGAAACCAAAAAATCTGACCGACAAATCGTCAAAACATGTCTGTTTTGAAAATGACGTCACTGTGACGTCATCATGGCGGCCATCTTGTTTTTTTTCTCATTTTCTACTAGAGCTTGAC